>KV441671.1:0-226841 GCA_001644535.1 Pyrenochaeta sp. DS3sAY3a | reverse complement strand
AACGCCGTCGGCATCGGAGTACGCCGCGCTACCATTTTGCTGTTCACATCCTCCCGTTTTCTTTCTGACCGTATCCGCGTTTCCGCCCTTCATAGCGCCTATTTCTACTCTATTAACTAAAAGCTAATATCTTACTTGCCTAGTACCCTCTACAGCGCTCTGTGTACTGCTATAGCCTACCTGTCTTCTACCTAAACAGCTTTCTCTTTTAGCAGCATTGCAAGCCTAGATATACTCTCTTACATTTATCTTTTCTATTACGGCGTTGGCTTCTTATGTGCTACTATCTACCTGTCTACCTCTAAGAAGCAGTGCTACGCTGTGCTAAGTGCTTAGAACGCATCTATTAACTGCGTACTAAGATGCTTAATAATATTAATTAAAACGCTATAGTTGCCTACGCCTATTATAGTTGTCTGCGAGTTCTGCAGCTTAATAAGATCCTCCTAATCTTTATTAACTTTCGCCTTATTAATCTCTCTAACCTCGTCTTAATAGCTCTAACTAAACGTCTTGCCTACCTTAACCTAACCTATTCTAACTGCTATGTAATAGTATACTAGCGTATACAGCTCTACACTAAGCCGCTTGCCTGTCTCGCGCTTTAGCACTCTTGTAAGTTAGTTAGTGCTCTATGCCTCTACTAAGTTGCTCTAGATATAGTTATATACGCTACTCTCTAAGACTTACACTATAAGATACTCTTTAAATAGCTGTAGATAGCTTAAGTAGAGTGCTATAATCTATCCTAGCTGTAGCAGTAGAAAGCGCGGCACAACCTTTAGCGCGTTATACTATAACTACAACTTATAGTAGTAGATTACTAACACTATAGTAGCTGCTATTATATATAGATTATAGTCCTGTAGTAAACTATTGCGATACTGTATTGTTAGAATCTTAGACCCTTAAGCTAGCTAACTCTATTTAATATGTACGCAGCCTAGTATAAGCTTCTTAATATAGTCTAGCTTCTATAGATACTCTTATACCTTTTTACTTCTCTATTAGCTGTCTAAAGTCTGCAGTTGTATACTACTCTCTATACTTCTTGCTCTATTTAGTATCTACGCTAGTCCTTCTAACAGATTATTACTAGTAGTTGTTATAAAAGACTTGCCTCGTGTTATAAACACAACGTCGTTAGTAACATGCGCAAGATTAATCTTAATGCGCTTAGTAATATTGTCTACCTAGCACAGCTGCTAGAACTGCTCTACTAACTTAGCCTCTATACTCTAAGCTATCTTGCAGAAGCGTTCTACTATAATTAGCTAGCTATTTAAGTAGAAAGTGTTCTTATTAGGCGACTAGTATGTGTTACTAGCGTTTCTCTCTGTTATCGCAGCATGCTTACTATATGCTAGTAGACTAATTATTACGCTTATTAGACTGTACAAGCTGTTAGCTAGATACTTCTTACGTATGTCTAAGTATTAATTGCGATCTTCTTTAGTTTAATCTTTACATTCTGCTATAGAGAGTAGCTTCTCTATAGCTAGCACGCGCGTATAGTATATAACGCTAGCTAGTATATATAAGTAGTTCTTTGCTATGCGTAAGCAGTTTGTCTATGTGTCTATGCCTAGCACAGCGAGATACTGCATTAGACTACTTAACATCTTATTATTACTATACTCTATAAGTATAAAAGAAGCTATAGAGCTAAGCAGAGCATTTATCTAAGTAGCTTAGTTATTATTATCTAGCGTAAGCTACAGCTGTATCGCTAGCGTCTTTTAATTATTCTTCTAGCTAAACAGTTTACGCGCGTCTTTTATCTTATCTACCTATATATTTTTGTATAGTTAACGCGGCGGCGTAATGCTATTATTATTAGTGCTACTAGTATTATCTTTCTTGCTATTACTATATTTACTTTCTATGCTACTCTTCTTGCTACTTACCTTCTTACTGCTATTAACAGCCTAAGATCTCTATAATAGATACTTATCTACTTAGCTCTCTTTATTAGTAATAATATAGAGATAGAAGTACATAAATTAGACTATGTAGCTAGCGTACGTTGCTTAACTCTCTAAGTTCTATAGTCGCGCTAGTAGCTATTAATCTACTTCTACCTGCTTTATACTATAAAGCTATTGCTATGTTTCTCGCGGAAGCGTTGCTAAGCCTCTAACACTCTACTTAATTAACTTTTTAGTTAGCTTAGCAGCTAGCTATAGTTTTACTTTATTGTAGTTAGGCAAGTGGGCTATGTAGCCTAGATAAGCGAGATTACGACCTTTTAGAAACGGTAACTATCCTATTCTCTTAAACTAGCCTGTTTTATTAGTATTTACAGCTTTCTCTATAACTTACATTTCTACTTTAATCTATTATTGTACTTTCTAATATTCGCTAAGTTATTAAGTAACGACATAATCTTAATCTAATTTTTCCCTATTTCTAATATTATCTATATTAATAATAAAATATTTTTGCAGCTCTCTACTCCTAAAAAACGTCTAAACTTTTATAGTATTATATAATGCGCTCTTATCGCCTATCTATAAAAGTTTATATAGTTCTCTATAGTGTGTCTTTATATTACCTATATTAATAGTAATATAGATGTATACTCTGTACTATATCCTGTCTAGTAGCGCTCTAAGCTCTAGAATCTAGGTTGCTAGCTGCTCTAGAAGCTTAATTGCGCTTAAATTAATAGTAAAGAACTGTAAGAAATAGTCTACTACCTGTTGTTATACTATAATAGAGGTTTTATGCTGTTCTTATAAGTGTCTATTAAGATTAATAATTTCTATATAGTACTGCTTGTATACTAGCACGCTGTATTCTTCTAGAAAGTAAAATACTATATTACAATTGTCTTTAGAAATTAACTTTAGCTAGTACTACTTGTCTGCGCAGCGTGCGCTACTACTATTCTACTACTTGTTCTGCGTAATAGGCGCTTAGCTGTTCTAGACAGAGTTCTCTATTATAGTAAGACCTAACTATACTGCAACGTAACGTAGTTAAATTATTATTTTATATATTATAACTCTAGGAGCTAATAGCGCCTATAATAAAGTATAAATTCTATATACAAAGTTATAGAATCTAAGTAATAAGTTCTCGAGTGTTTAGGGGTAGATGATGTAGGTGTTAGGCCTCAGAATTTCCTTGTGGAAAGTGGAAAACCCTAACGCTAAGCGAGTTTCGGCGAATGTTAGGCCTAACACCTCGCCTCATATTGGATAGGAGACACGACTGGACGTCCTGACCAACAACGCGCTTGCGATAGTCTTCGTTCAGCGGCTCGTACTCTTTCTTGCGGGCGAAGCCATAGTTCTGTGACACGGCAACTTGGAATTTGAATGTTAGCATTATTAGATCTCATAGTAGAGCCCTTCAATTGTTGTAGCAAAGACCAAAACCTTGAAGCCTCGATAGAACTGTTCCCGATTTAAACAGCACGTTCATATGCCTCGCTAGGGGCTTATGCGAAGTGTAACGCCCGAATGAGTGAAAGAATAAAGAGTCAACTAGAAGGATATTAAATTCTATAGTACGTACTAAACAGATCTACAAGTACGAGTGGTAATGAACTCCGTTGGAAAATAGTTAGTTAGGCTTTCCAAGAAGTAGCAGGACAGTAATGACACAAAATTCGCATATCTCGCTCAGCTGCATGATCGACAACACAGTGCAGCTGACCAAATTACTCACTCTTGCCTTAATCTTCGCTGCCCCTTCTCGAAAATGGCTTTCTTTTTCTCCGTTTTGTCTAGCCCTGCGGAGGACTCAACCGTGCTGTCGAATATCTTCCTCCATCCCACAGAACCAAGTAACGATATTGTCGAGGAATTTGTTCCCTTCCATACAAATTCATTTTTCCCAATCGCAGGATTTGAAAGGACTTGATGAACAATTTGTTGTGCAAAGTCTTCGGGTTTCATACTCTTTTGTGCATGCTCCTGACTTCTCTTCTGAACATTCGCTTCTACATCGACGTAGAGACTGTCCTGGCCGAATGAGATACTGTCAGGGAACATCAGTTTGGTAGCCACTTCGCCCATGAATATGGTCACGACTTTGATACCAAGAGGGGCGAGCTCAATCCGGAGTGTGTCAGAGTAGGAACTGACAGCCGCTTTGGAAGCATTATAAGCCGCTGAGAAGGGGTATGGCAGACGACTGAGGATCGAGGATGTGTTGATTATAGTGGGTGGGACTTGAGACTCAGCCACTGAGGCTAGGAGGAGAGGGGTAAATGCCGTCACCATGTCGAATAAGCCAAAAACGTTGGTATCGTACATTTGACGAACGCGAACAGGATCGGCTTCAATGGCTGGGGCCTCGTACACTCTCGATTTATCAGAACGCCGCGAGCTGGGACGACCGTTTGTGGGAACATACTTGTACCAGCATTGTTGAAAAGCATGTCCAGCTTCCCTCCAGTCCGCTTCGAAATTTCTGCCTTGAGTGCAGCAATGCTCTCTGTGCTTGTCACATCGAGCGGAAATACCTCGATGCCTTTCGATTCAAGGTCCACAAGCTGCTTGGTCGAACGAGCAGTTGCAAAGACGTGCAAGCCTTGCCTCGCAAATTCAAGAGCAAGTGAGTGCCTCACACCACCAGGCGAGCAGCTATGGTTTGAAAGGTGATTAGTTTCGGATCATTTAAACACTACTCTACAAAGGACTCTACTTACCCAGTGATGAGAATGGAGCGTTTGGGCGTTGAATTCATAATTTCGTGTGGCAAAACGGGGGTTTGTCGTTGGCTTGTGGTATTATCTCAGAAAGAGGCGTGTGATCTGATTTCACTTTAATTTGAATTCTTGGCTTGCAATTGCGGCTCTGTAGGGTGTATACAAACATGAAATACTCCCTTCTTCCATAGCGCAGCCCTACGTACGTAGTAGAACTTTGCATTGACAAAGCGTACATCGTTTAGTAATCTTTCTGGCGCAGCACGGCGAACTGTTCGCCCGATTATTGGTGCCGAGGCTCGTTCTAACCAGTGTCCGCCTTGCCACATTCGGTAACTTGTTGAATACCTACTCATCCAATCCTGGGTCGCTAATGATCTACGCGAATGATTACCATTGTAGTATTTGACCGCTCTCGTACGTAAACTTTATCAGGGGCTATTGCGTGCGAGAACGATTTTGTAACAGTCAAAGCATACGTAGGTATTCGTCAGAGTCTACCTCGGTACAGCGCAGACAGGTTTAGTGATTAGATGATTTCGCATTCTACTTGCCGCCCTCGAAGCCCTATTATTCAGCCTGCCTTGAGAAGATAGAAAAGAAGGCAGAGTTCCAACACCCTGATCACAGCATTTTGTTTATTTTTTTTCACACGGCTTCCTAGCAATCAACAAATTCCCTACAAAAAATTACCATGTCAACGATTACAGCTCCAGTATTGGTCACCGGGGCAGCGGGTCGAGTCGGCAGTGTTGGAAGGCGTGTCGTAGAAGTTCTACGAGCGTCTGGCTTGCCGGTGCGCGCGCTGGTCCGTCAGGATGATGAACGCGCAGAGCATCTTCGCGGCCTCGGTGCTGAACTCATTATCGCTGATCTTACGAAATCGGAAGAGGTCCTACCAGCCATCAAGGGCTGTCGGCTCGTGTTCTTCAGTACCAGTGTTGCGTCTAACTTTCTGGAGGCCTCGGTGGTCATGGCCGCAGCTGCGAGAGCCAACCCCGGCCTCGAACTCTTAATCAACCTATCCCAGATGACCGTCTCGAGCATGGATCTTACCAATGTCACAGAATCACCGCAGCATCGACTTCATTGGTTAGGCGAACAAGTACTCAATTGGTCTGGCGTTCCTGTGGCACATCTACGCCCTACAGTGTTCCAGGAGAACCCTCTGTTTTGGGGACTGCCCGCAAAGTCCATTGCAGACTCTGGAACTATCCGTTTACCATTTGGACAAAGCAGCACCAACCCAGTGGCCGCGAACGACGTTGGAGAAGTCGCGGCCGCGATGCTCCTCGAGCCTTCCAAATACGTCGGAAAGATAATAGAGTTGACTGGACCGCGTCCCGCCAGCATGTACGACCTTGTTGAGGAGTATTCTTCAGTACTGGGTCGTCCTGTCCGTTACGAAGAGGTTTCAATGGAGACTTGGAAGAATGAATTGTTCAAGGAAGGCCGGATTCCCGACCACGTGTACCGACATGTTGCCACGATGGCCAAGCTTCATGAAACTGGCGATTATGACCGGATTACAGACTCAATTCCAGAAATACTCGGTCGGCCAGCCGCAAGTATATCAGAGACAATAAAAGCTGGTCGTATCCCTTTCACACCTCTGGTTATTTAGTGTATTTAAGTTCGATCTTTTCCACTTTCTTAAGCCTAGTAATATGAATTATGACCACATAACTAAGCACGCTACCGAATATGCACTTTCGCCAGGGTCACACTGATTTTCAACTTCCATCCTATGTTAACGTCTCAACAACTTGTTGTCGAATCTCTCCCGTTGAAAGAGAGGGTCATCTTAGTTATTCAAGCATTTAAAGTTGACAAGTCACGAAGCCAATGACATGCTGCTGGTATCTATAACGTTTTTGAAAGCATTTCTCAAGTGCGATGTGCCCATGAAAAGGCTCCTTCTCCGCAACTCCGGCCAAGGCTGCACGATTGTCCACTTTGACACGAAGAATTTAGTAAAGAAAATCCCGAAAGAATCTGATCGCGTCGCCCCATCGAAAGGCATTTATGACAGGAACCACATCAAGTGGCGTGATGCTTGGCCGAAGAAAGACACCGCGAAAGAGGCTATTACATGGAGCGTGGACGCATGGCAGAGTCGTGGTGAAGATGCGGCCCAATGGTCCCAGTTTCATCTCGCTCAGTGGCTAATCAGCGTCGAGTTTGGGCAGAGCACGTTTGGAGCCTCCCTCGAAACCCTGGCATTGCACTATATGAATCCGTACCTTTACGGTCAAGGTTTGAATAACATGTCTCCAGAGAGCTTTCTCAACGGCATCATGGTCGACTACATGACCATGTATCAGATCAACGAGCAGAAGGAGGGCGATCTGAACCACGACCTGTACACATTTGCCGTGGGTATGAACTTATACACAGTCAACGAGAAGTGCGGCATCAACGAAAATAAATCCCCACTGCTGCCAGGAGCAAAGACGAAGCGCTCTTTGGGAGGGTTGAATCCGCTTGTGACAGACTGGAATGGTGTCATATATGCAAATGGAACGAGGGATGATACTGCTCAGTCCTGAAATCTTACTAAGAGGTAGAAGGTATAATTTAATCGAATGCCCCCTCCGCAATTATATGTGTGTCCATGTTTCGTCGTGAAATAGGCTTTCATTGCATTATGTGGCCTTCACTGTGTGCCAGAAATACGGAACAGAATGGACCATGATGACATGAAGCAAACTTTGAGATAATGACGGACAATGCACTGAGCAAAAAGATAAGCAAGTCTCTACGTCCTACTTTAGAAGCGCCTATTTGTTCTCTAAGAACTAAAGAAAAGAAGAATTAAGACAGCTTCAACGAGGTATGATTGAATGTTAGTTTTTAGGTTAGGTGTTACGTAGGGAATATCCTATGGAGCATTCGCCGGGAATTAAGATGACAAGGAACGCAGGGCCACTAGTCCCATTACCCAACTCGTCTATCATGCCCCGTTCCCTACCAGGCACCAACCAATCACAGGTAATCCATATAGTGCAAGAATCCGCCTTGTTGATCCGTGAGGCTCTCGACCATCCTTCGAATGTTCTTTCTCCTATTTTTGTACATGGAAAAAATGGGTTTGCCATGGTAGCCTGTGCCATTGGCGGCCTAGCGATGGAATGGAGGTCCCGAGTGGTAGACGTTTGGGGTGCTAGTGGGGCGCAGTGGAGGTTCACGGCTGGTATATTGACTGTTGTTAATATCGCCGGTTGCCGGTGCCTGGACACGATGTCAGACGTGAGGTAGGTGAGAAATGTATAAAGATCAAGGTGCAGTCCTACATGATCAAATATCAAGCTGCTACTCTCACAGTCACTCAATTGATTTTCTCTTCATTTGAAACATATTCTATCATTTCAAGGTTTCACATATAAAACCCTAAGTCGCTAACAATCATGTTCGCAAAGCATCTAACTCTCGCGTCCCTGTTGACAACAGCTCTCGCGGTCCCAGCTGTAACAATCAAAGAACTCCCTGCTGCCTGCACTTCCTACCCGAAATACGACGCCGGAACCGGTGAAGCTGGTCCATGGAGTATAAGCGCTTTCAACAGCGATAACACCGCTATTGAGATATCTGGTGCAAGCGCAGTGTACGTCGTCGCCAACACCGAGACAGGCCCAGTCATGAAATCCGGCTATGTAAGAGACCTCAATGTCTCACTATCTCAAATATACCTACTTAAATTCTTCATTTACTAACCGCCACACTCCCAGATCACAATAAACCAACGCGTAGACTTCGCACGCAACCGCTTTATCTGCGCCGCAAATAAACTCCAAATCTACACCCGCACCGCGCTCGACAGCGACGGCAACCCCACCGCCACGCAATACACCGACGTCGTGCTGTCTGCGTCCGAGTCCGATGCTCGATTGTTGTACCTCGTTGACGGCGCGCAACCTAGCCTGTACGAACACTATATTGGAGGGGAGAAACAGGACGGCGCCTTTATCGGCGGGTATAATACGACAACTTGGGGGGTTAAGTGGTCGGAGCCTGTTGAGGGGTCGTATGGTTTGCCGTTTTATGAGCTAAGGTTGTTGCCTGAGGGAGTGGAATTGAAGGCTAATGAGACGAAGACTTTTCTGAAGGTCCAAGTTTAGATGATGAATGCTGAAGATCCGGAGCATCGGGGTGAAGGGTCATGTGCTTCCCTATGTTAGCAAGTGCCGTTCGAATTAGGCTGCTGTTAGACGAATTAGACGGAGAATTAAGTTTTCAAGCCTTCAAGATTGCATTTCAGTTAATACTAGAATATCCCTTACCACTTGCAGACGTCATAAGGGCGTAACTCGAGGGCGATTTCGACACCGTGGATTGGTTTCCATTGGTAATTTCTGAACCCAGGTTTTGATTCAAGTACTTACCTAGTATGCAAGCTATCATACCTTTAACTTCGCTACGAGACTTAAGCCCAGGGCTCAATCACAATCTTCTTCCCACTGACACCTTTGTTCACGCTCTCAATTCCATCAGCCGCACTTTCAAGACCCCCAAGCACATCAGCAGGCACGGCTTTCAGCACACCCTCCTTGATTGCTCGCTCAATGAATCCCCCGCTCGTAAGAAAGTACTTGTTCCACTCGGCATTCTCTGGCGAGTGAGTTGAGAAGCGATGGAAATGCGTTGTGATACCCTCTGGTACATCCGCATCCTTCACTCCGGCCATTACAAGCGGAAGAAGGGTCAAAATCCGCGCTTTAGTCACCGGCTGGCCTTCAGGCGCAAGGATCTTGAATATTGTGGTGAGGGATGGCTTGAGCGAGATGGTGTCGTACCAGTAGTCAATTGGGAACAGATCGCGGATCTTGCCTACGGTTGCAGGATCGCTGTGGTCGAAGATGTGATCCGCACCGCAAGCTCGCAAGATGTCGAAGTTGTGCGGCGAGCTAGTGCTGATCACGGTGTATCCTGCAGCTTTTGCGTATGAAATAGAAAGTGAGCCCATTGCGGAAGATCCTCCCCAGATTAAAATTTTCTTGCCTTGTTCGCTGGCGGGAAGCGTTGCAGCCGGAATGGAAGGATATTTGAGAGCCAGAGTTGAGTCGCCAAATAAAGCGCCAGGTGGGGTGTAGGATGCCAGTGTTACCGCTTTGGTGAATGGCACATCATCTCCAATCTGTAATGAATGTGATTAATGGATTCTCGCCAGAGCATAGATTAGTGGCTGACTAGGTACTCACCTCAACGACTTCGGACGCATCGACAATGGAGAAACGCTGAAGACCGCCAAACTTGGCTTTCTTGTGCACAAAGATCTTGGTTCCGCAGACGACACGCTCACCAACTTTAATCTTGCTAACACCGGAGCCAAGAGCCTCAACGATACCAGCGACTGGACTACCGAGCACTGCTGGATACTCCACCGGTATCATGGCTAGTTTGGCGACTTTGGCATCTGCGGGCTGGATGGCACATGCTTGAACCTGAAATTATCTCAGTAATTATTGCTCGGAGTTACAATTATATCAGCTATCATCAGAGTATGACTAGAGGACGTTCCGATATTTTAATTTTCGCACAGAGCGGGTCAAAGATGAGTTTCACCGACCTTCACTAACACCTCTCCTTCTTCGGGTTGCGCAACTTCGGCATCACCAACATAGATTCTACCCTTCTCTGATTCTACAAAGGCTGCTTTGTTGCTCATAGTGAGAGTTGATATAGTCCGGAATAGGAGACGCTGTGGCCGAATTGACTTTAGTACCGTTGATGAAGTAAATATCCTGCGCGAAGTGAAGGGTAACATTCGATCTTAAGAAATCTGAACAGCGAGCGCCGAATTATCAATCAAATGGCGAAGTCAGCGAAATGGTTGACCTTTAACTGGATGCGCTGCATCACGACTCGCCCGGTCATGCTTCTGGGGTTCCGATTGGCTGCGATTTGGTGCCCATACGGCCTATTTTCTGACCGCATGTGATTTACCAAAATCAAGTTCATACTATATAGAAGCTGGCCGGGCGAAATGCGAATGTGCGGGGCCTAAAGGTAAGCAGTATGTTCGATTTAGGTTGGTCGTTGGAATCTGCAGGGGAATGGAGGATGTGAAGAAGATCCCCGCTCTAGGTACCTAGCCTCGTACAGATGAGCTGAACGCCGACCACTCTCAACAAACCATATTTCCGCACTCATCTAGGAGATGCAACTCCTCTAATCTAATTAAGCAGGCAAACCGTTAGTATTCAAGGAATTGCTGTTGCATGACGATGTTCCCATTGGTCTTAATCGATTGAGTCACATGACCAAGTCCCTGGATCGACGCCTACAGTTCTCTCTTTCGCGATAGAGATCCTCACCGTCCCATTTCCCTAAAAAAGACGTGAAAAGTTCCAGAAAAGAAGTGGCTCAGCTTTGGGCTCGCTCGACGAATGACAGGTCGTCGCTCGAGCGTCCGGGGATGTGGCGGTGTAGCTCACACAGCCTACCTGCTTCGTACCGGTGAACGCAAGACATGGGTGACGGAGCAACAATATATACGGACAGCAACATCTTCGCGCACACTCTCTATCTTCTAAAAATCTGGCGCGATAATTCTCATTACATCCACCGTCGCGCGCGATGTTGCCCCAAACAGAACCGACGGTCGAGCCGTTCGTACCAGAACAGGATTGGTTTAAACACACCGAGCTGGACAAGAAGCGATCTTCAATCCGACTGATACAAGTTCTACGCGACCCGTCACCGAGGGGATTGATACAATGCAAGCTAAAGCACGCTTTTCTCCCCGCTGCATATGTCTACCGCAACCGAGACATTTCCGATCTATTGGACTTCGAACTCGATGATTCCACGGCCAAGGACATGGACGAAGCATGGAATTCGGATTTTCCATCCTACTCTTGCCTATCCTATATGTGGGGAGATCCGGAGGAGCAGCATGCCATTTTGATCAATGGAAAGACATTCAAAGTGCGAAGAAATCTATGGGATTTCCTACGAGTGGCTCAGACCAAGCTGTTCAACAATTTTCTGTGGATTGACGCCTTGTGTATCGACCAGCAAAACACACAAGAGAGGAATCACCAAGTACAGCAAATGGGCAACATCTATTCAAGAGCCAAGACGGTACTGCTATGGCTTGGCGACAATCTCCAGCTCGAGCTCGTGTTATATGCAGTCAGGTCGGCCAAAGGGGAACGTGAACTGTGGACAAGTTCCGATCCCCTGGGCAGAACCAGTGGACCAGTATCTCAGTACAACGTAGAAGGAAGTGATACAGCCTCCACTGCAAAACAACGAGCGATCCGGGGCCTAGATTCAGGAGAAAGCTCACTCTCCAGTGATATCATGCAGGGCCTCGACGGATTCGACTTCTTCGCAGACACGACTGGAAAAGTGGAAAAACTTCTTGCCGCGATTACCGAACACGAGTACTGGTCCCGAGCCTGGGTCACTCAGGAGATTCTCCTCGCAAAGCGGACCACCGTCCTGGCTGGAAGAGTAGCTCATAACCTGCAATCTCTCGCAAAGAGATATCGGGAGGCTGTGCCGCACTATCGAGATGTCCCGTTCGAGAACATTGTCGACATTCTTATCCAGCGAAGCTTAACAAGGACTGGAGAAACTGGATTCAGGACATGGGGCGTCATCAACCTTCTACACCGATTTCGAAACACGAATTGCTCCATTCAGCGCGACAGAGTCTACTCTCTTCTAGCATTGTGCACTGAAGGACAGAATCTCAAAGTCGATTACGACATACCAGAACAGCAACTCATGCGCCAGGTCATGAGTCTGCGCGAGAAGGCAATGTGCTTCTGCTCCGCCGCCGTAGTGTCGGATGCCTTGGGGCCTTGGGAATTCACACCACCCTCAGAAGAAAAGGAGCCTAAGGAGCCCGCGTTCATGGAATCGTATTTATTTGCTACATCTTTAAGCTCCGCTATATGCCCACTTTGTTCGAACTGGGTGCCCTTTTCCTGGACCCGGAAGAAAGGTCTCGTCTTTTGCTTAGGAATTGCTTGTCCCGATACACAAGGCCATTTGTTCTGGGAACAAACAGCACCTCAATCATCAATGGCAGGGGAAGACGATAAGACTCACCATTCAAACGCTATCCATGTGCAAACTCGAAAAACCAACAAGTCGCAGTTATTGAGCCACGAGGGAGAGGGAGTCGAAATCAAGCAGAGCCCTTGGAGCCAGGTGTACTCCCTTCGCTTCACGTTTCGTGCGCTTGTTGAGCTGCTTAAGGAGGACTTTACTACACATGGCTTGGGATTGAATGCCTGTCCGAACTTGTGGCCGAATCCAAAGGAAGACAAGATTGGTGAAGCACGCCTGCAGTTTTGCACTTGAGATGATCAACGCGGAATATTCAATATTTTGATGAAGTCGAATTTCTGTCAACCTGCTATGGAGAGATCAAGTTTAGTCTCTCCCGCAATCCGAACTTCTCCGCCCTTGCTGCAACCGCGATGCAATAGCAGGCTGCCGACGCCCCGTTTCGGCCTTGGTGATCTCCAGGATAACTTTAAGTACTAAACCAAGGAGAGAAAATATATCGACATGTTCATCGGTCGTCACTAGACTAGCATGCCTAGGTCTGTGCGCTGAGAGACGACGTCCACAAGCGGATTGACGTTCTCTGGAAAATATCGAGGCTGGTACAACAGAAACCCACGTTGTGGAGTGAAAAGCAGACAACCAAGTTGGTGATGATGGCTATTAGATCGTTAACTTCATTTGAAATTGCATTTGCAAAGACTATTCAACTACTTTTTCGTGCTTGTAGTTGTGTTATTGTTTAGCAGCATTTTGGGCACTTGGTAGTTTTGAATCAGTACCGCTGAATAAGGTACATGTTTTTCAGGGGCATCGTATACACCAGGAGCATATCTTCAGCATAGTTGTCAAAACTTGTGTCGATCTTGAGTGCAAAAGTATTTGACCACGACGATTTGAGAATAACATGATAGTAGTAGTTGGGTATGCATCCAAGGTTAGTTGGTCGAGTAAAATAGTAGGCGTGATTTCAGGAGCCAAATGACTTTCATGCAAAGCATTCTCGCTATGAAATAGTGTGAATTGATTTTGACTTTGGTCTACAATGTCTCGACCGGAATAACTCCCATACGATTAAAAGAATCAAACAATAGGAATCCGTTTCATCCCAAAGGTTAGAGATTGATGAGAGAGCTAATGCCACAATTGACATTACTTTGCGTTAGGGAGATCCGCCAGCCACGGAGCCTCCTCAACCGCCTCCGCCCACGTCTTTCGCGGGCGCTCAAAGGTTTCCGTCACACGTCCATAGGCAATACCTCCCAGTTGGGCGATGGGTCTCAGCACATTCAAGTCGATATGGTTCTTGGTCTCGTCGAGGGCGTCGCTGCGGACCCAGAACCACTTGGCCTCGATGATGGCGAGTGATGCAATACTGAAGCCTGGCTTGGTGTTGTGATTGAATTCTTTGTAGTCGACGAGCTTGCCTTCGATGGAGAAGACGGATTCCTTGACGCGAGCAGGCTTCACGGATTTGGTCTCGCCGCGAGTCAGGCCAGAAACCTCCCACTCAGACACGCCATAGGGCGCGTCGACAGAGGTTGCAATTACGGCTTCGACCATGTCTTCCGAGACAATGTTGATGACACATTCCTTGGATTCCAAGAGATTGCGCCAGGTGTCTTTGGGGCGGCTGGCGCGGGAGGAGAAGCCCACGACAAATGTGGCCGGGTCATGGTCGACGACTTGGAAGTAGCTCATTGGGGACAGATTCTCGGTCTCGCCATCTCCAGACTTGGTAGAGAGTAGACCAATGGGACGCGGGACGATGCCTGAGATGAGGAGCCTGTAGTTGTCCATCCATGGACGTCCCTCGGCGTATGGATCAATGTCAATATGGGGAGGATCCTCGGACCGCTTGACGCCATCACCATACTTCCAGTCGGGGTTTGGGCTCTTGGAGACATTTGCGGCATGCGTGACGAAGTCTGGGCGGCCCGCCTCAATCTTCTTGAAGTCGGGGTGCTTGTCCACGAAGCCCGTGGTGGTAACGGGGGCGTTGTTAGCGACCGGCATTTGGTCTGGAACAAAGCTTTGGCTGCTGCATTGAGGGGTCAAAATGGCGAATCAAACGTGTAAAGGCTGAGCTTACGACAGGACTGACAAGGCCGAAAATCTGAAGGCAAGGCGAGTGAATGCCTTCGTGAATGGCAGGAGCGAAGAGACCATGAGGTTGCGAGGTGCGAGAGACGGCGTGGAGCCTATTTACCGCCTTGATGTGCTGGATGCTGGTGTGATTGTGTCAGGCCAGGCTGAGGGGACGCGGTTAGGCTGAACGTACCGTCGTACATGGTCCACGTCGCAGGCGCTGGCACGTGACATTCCGGGCTGCTGAGTCAGCGCGGCTTCCGCGATCTGCCTAAGCTCTCTACCATAGAAGCACTCTACATGGCCTCACTGCTTATCGGCACACGCACACCCTTGCATCCTCGTCCCCGCCAAGACGAGGTATGCCTGCAGCACATGCACTCCGGTCAGTCGGCCAAAGCTAATGCGCGCTCTCAAGCGACCTGCAGAGTGGGCCTCCCGCACCTCTCCCGCACTCCCCACGCCCGCCTACCACCATCGGGTTGGGCTTGTCTGCCTTGGGCGGGGCTGCTCACCTGACTTGGAGGTGCAACTCGATCACCCATCTCCACGTTGCCATGTGGTCGTATGCACATCTTCATGTGTCGTTTCTGGTACTAAATGCCCATCGAGCCCTGCCTTGTGAGCTCTACCCCAGATCCAATTCGCCATCAGAGCTTCTATTATCACCGCCATGCTAGTTCAGCGCGAAATGACCGGCTTATCTGTTCGTGGCGAGGACTTTCGCCAGGCGGGGGATATCAGAGCTCATTTCAACCGGATTTGGGGAGACTCCTACGACAAGGAGAGCAATCCGGGGGGCGTCGTGAATCTTGGCACTGGAGAGAATTACACCATGTTGGAAGATGTTGCAGCCTTCCTGAATTCTGGCGTAAGCAGTCTACAAAGAATATAATGCCGTGTACCTAAACCTTCCCAGTTAAAACTTCACCACCGGAACATTGAGTACGGCGAAGGTCCATGGGGCACCCTTCGTCTTCGAACTGCAATGGCAGCTCATATGACCAAATGGCTCCATGCTCTGGAACCCGTCACTTCTGACGAGGTCCTGTTCACTGCTGGCTGCACCTCGCTTTGCGAAATGCTGGGCTTCACTTTATTTGAGGAAGGCGACGGCATCTTGCTCTCTCGGCCCATTTACCAAGCGTTCCGAGGCGATTTTGGAGTGCGGGCCAAGGTCGAACCCGTCTTCGTTCCATCTCAAGGCCTTGATCTGTTCGGTGTGGACGGCATCAAGGCGTATGAAGACGCGCTCGTAGAATCCGAAAAGGCAGGAGTCCAGATCAAGGCCATCCTCATTTGCAATCCCCATAATCCGCTGGGACAATGCTATACTAAAGAAGCCTTGATTGGCTACATGCAATTCGCCCAAAAGCACAAGATCCATCTTCTCATGGATGAGATCTACGCACTATCCGAGTACGATGTGTCGGAAAGTCCAGAGGAAGAGCCAACTCGATTTATATCAGTTCTAGCCATTGAGTCTAAGCAGTACATTGAGCCGACGTACCTCCACATCCTTTACGGTCTTTCCAAAGACTTTGCGTGCGGTGGCTTCCGCCTAGGCTGTCTCTGGTCTCGAAACGAGCCGCTACGGACAGCCGTGGGCGGCCTCTCTCCTTTCAGTTGGCCAAGCACCATTTCGGAAGCAGCAGCCGTAAGCATTTTGGAAAACCAGCCATGGCTGGAGAACTTCATGCATACCAATCGTAAGCGCCTGACACGGACATCCGATTTTGCCCGCAAGGCGCTACAGGAGTATGGAATCGCTTACGAAGCCGCTACATCAGCAGGTTTCTTTCTATGGATCGACGTTAGAAAGTTCCTTAGGAGCAATATAGACGATGTCACGTGGGAGGATGAACAACGGCTTCGACTCCTGATGAAGGAACACAGGATTTACCTGACTTGTGGCGAAGATCTGATGGCCGAGAAGCCAGGCTTCTTCCGTTTCTGCTTTGCCAAGGAGGAAGAGGAGATAAGACTGGGGTTGGAGAGACTGAAAGCTGCGCTTTCCGAGATACAGCCTTCCGTCAGTGATGCATCCAACGGGCTTGAAAGTCTCCGTATCGTCTAGAAAGTAGGCAAAAAAATTCCTCCGGGCTTAGCTTGAGGACACCCCCATACGGAGAGAATAGCATGTTGATTCCCGTCTCAATAAACTTTGTTCTTGGTAGATCTCCATTGGAGCCTCATTTGTTTTTATTATTTCCCGCGTATCCCGCCGAGACCGCTCTCGACTCTGTCACTATCAGACCGAAAACGCTAATCTCCGAATGCATCTGCAACCTGACCTCCTATCCATGTAGCCCTGCGCCACGTTCATCCGGATATCCTTACCATGCACTACTATTTGTTCTTGGATACGCTTTGGCCCCAAAGCAAAGCGTATCCCACCCACCATCAACACCACTCTTGCGCCTCTAGGATTGCGCCTTTCTGCAACTCAATTATGTTAGCCAGTGTCTGAGCCTATGAGTTAGAGCGAAGATATCTCAGAGCTTGTTCACATGTCTATACCCCGCTTCTGATGCACATCTCTTGATTAAGGACTGGCTCTGGCCTCACCTCTCTTGCATACTGGACGGCATGATACTTACAAATTGGAACTAAGGATTCCATTTTTCCGGTCAGCTGGCGGGGGTGAACAGAGGCATGCATCTTGGGGCCAGGCAAAGGCAACGTGTATTAATACACCCGGTCGGCGCATTCGAGACGGTTGTCAAGTTGCCCACTTTTACAGCCTCATCAATTGAACAAGAAAACTTGTCAGTAAAATCCAAAGTAGGAGGACTTGGAACGTAGCTAATCACTGATGAGCAGCATTGCACAATTTAAGATTTTCATCATGCCTTCTGCCACCAACAATCAGTCATGGACCGCTCAGGTTACAGAGGCCACTGAGAACGACAACCGTGAGCAGCCCTGGAAGAAGTTCCTCAACGATTCTGTCGACACGGGCATGAAGGATATTGAGAAGGAGGACAACGCCGTCACCCTTCAACCAGCCACCTTGCAGCGGCTTCTCGCAACCCTTATCGAGATTTAAGCGTGGATTGTGGAGGCCATAGGCCAGAAGCTTAATCACCGAATTTGAATCTGGTGGACAAGGATGTAGTGTTCGTCTCTGAATTACTCTTATCTCTTGTGCTGCACATATTCTTTGGCTAGTAGTTGGGATATAGTCTTTGAAATTCAATGGTATCCACGGCGTCTTTTGACTCAATGTCATGTGATGAATACTCCTGCGTCTCCGCCGTGGCCCTACCTTCAGCTCGGAGCATACTATGATCATCTAGAATATTGTTTAATGTGACACATTCGCAAAATTTTGGAAATGACAATGAAGATTAACAATGACCAAGAGAGGCTTGCGTACATATGCTCGATGAACTGAAAACGCTGCATCACACGATTTATTAGTCATTAAATATCCTATAAAGCATAGCGCAAAGTTGAATGCTTCTTTATTGTTGCTCTTCCCCTACAAACTTGATCCCGGACGTCTCTCGAGAACCCCGCACCTCCCTCACAATGGGCATAGCCTTCGAAGCCTCTGCTGCGTCTCACGATGAAACCACAAGCCTACATTACCTGAAATGGCAGAAGGTCTACGAAAAAGTGAAGCCATATCAAGTATTCATCACGGATATTCCAGACAACGAGGACTTTGAGGACACCAATCTAGTTTTCGAACCATACAATGATGTGGCAGTCCACAACATTCGCGGCAAGGAGGACTCTCTTTCCTTGGACGAGAATGGATTCATAGTCAAGAAGCACAAGTTTCGATTGGGAGATTTCAGCAGCCAGGAAAAAATCGTACAAGAGTACCTACCCGAGATCGAAGAGCTGTACAAATCGGTTGTGGATGATGTGGACGAGGTCTTCATTTTTGACTGGCGGGTACGTACTATATTCAGAAATCTTATGATGGAACTGAGCATGTTCAGATACGACGAAACAATATGAATGCTCAGCTGGGCAAAGTACTCAACCTCAACGATCGCATAAAAGTACATCTACTACCGGCTCAGAATGTGCACGTTGGTATGTGTTCGAGAAGACCAGTTGCGTGACATGGCCTCTAATCCGTCTAGATCAAAGTCCCGCGACGGTGATCAAAAGAATCAAACTCCAGCTGGGCGATCGAGCTGATGAGCTGCTAAGAGGAAGAGTTCAAGTCATCAAGTGGGTAGCCTCGCGATGCAACCCAAAGCTTCGACTAACATCAATGCTCCAGCGTCTGGCGGCCTCTTTACGACACCGTAGAAGACTGGCCTCTAGCCTTGTGCGACGCTCGTTCAGTTCAGGACTCCGACCTGATACACGTCGATCACATCCGTCGACACCACGCTGGCGAAGTCATGTACGCGACGCACAGCCCTGAGCATTCGTGGCACTACTTGCATCGACAGACACCCGACGAAGTCTTGGTGTTCAAGAACTTTGATTCAGCCCCAGACGTCAAAGCCAAGTGTAAGCCTACCCAGCATCAGGTCACCCGTGGTCTCGGCGTAGTCCTCCACCCACACTAACCAACGCCCAGATTGCCCGCACGTTTCCTTCAAGCATGCCAGCATCCGCGAGGATGCGCCGATGCGGCAGAGCATCGAAGTAAGGGCGTTTGTCTTCACGTACCCCAAGGAGTGACACTGCATACGGAGTAGATAGCAGCAATCTAGTTTCCAGTCTTGAATCCCATGCACATTGACAATGTGGGGGCAAGGACAGCTCACGCATTCCCATTGGCCAGCTGCACATGCAGTCACAGACGGCAAGGCGGGCACCAATACGCTTCCAGGCAAACTGGCGCCGACATAGTCGTCTAGCCTACAAAAAGTTTTAGTGCGGCTCTGTCGCAGCAGCTTGCGTGCTCGACGAGTCCAGCTGAGCCGTCCTCTTCACCGGAAAAAATGTATGCAGCCTCTCTACTCCCTTGCACCAGGTCGATGTGCACATTGCCGTTGCCAAAGGGAGTGCGGGACGACATGGATTTGTGGGTGGGCCAATAAGATGGGATTGCGTTATCAGCGGGTTCACATGGCAGATGTTGGGACACGGAGGCGGCTCCTTGGTGTGCGTTCATGTTACAGTAAGATTCAAGTTATCTTACCATATAGTATACGTCGATAGTGCCGCGTAAGACGTTTTACGACGAATCAGACACGGCTTCGACGATAGTACTTTTTGGTCTGACCTTTGGCTCGTTCTTGAGATGAACTTGAATAGTACGTACTGTATGAAGTTACGGTGGAGAGCCAACATGGTAAAACTCTGTCGGTTGTTAGACAGTCAAGTTGCGTTGCTCTTCAAAACGTGATAAGGGGCATTAAGATTGAAACTATGGCCGATGGGAAAGTTTTTTGGTGCAACCTTTACTAAGTCAGCATTATCTTGCGAGATTGTACAGTAGTTAACTAGACGCAGCAAATTAAATCAAAAGCATTGCGCCAGTGGTAATACAACCCATGAGTCAGCCCTCTGTGTGTCAAGTAAGTTATCATTGAATCTAACGTACTATATCTATGCGAGATACACCGACGGCCCAAGAGGCTCTGCGTCGGGCAGCGTTGTCCCTGGACGCAGGCTCTGATCGGTAGGCCTGGGACTAGACCAACCGGCAACCGGCAGCTTCGCTCATTTCAAACACGGCGTTCCGTTAACGACCCGAAGACTACTCCCACCCCAGAGTATGCATCTGCACGAACTGGTGGAAGAGCTCATTGGACTGGAAAACAGGTTGCGTAATCCATGTACGACTTGTTTCCACCATTCGATTAACCACGGACTCGATGGCGCTTTGTCCCGTGGGTGCTTGTTTTCTTTTTGGGGGAGACTGCAGAAACAGTCGAGGGGGTTTGGGTCAACACACGACTTCACCCAAAAGATTGCGTCGATCTCTCGGGGGACCCTTCGAAGAGGCATCAGTTCTAAAATCTCACCATATTTTTACTTTTTTGGTGAGTTGGGGTTGGGCAAGTGTTAGAGTGTGGATAGGGTCAGTTTTCGATAAGAGAGTAGAGCGAGTTCCAACTACTTATCCATTGGACAGTAACATGTATCCTCCAGCTCCACATGCAGTTCTCTACCCTAGTATGTGTCTGAAACCGCATGCATGTGAGTTCAACTCAAGAAGCCTGTCAACCTTGCTCGCAGAGCCACTCCAGGGCTGGAATGATTCATTGTTGCTTGTGATCTGTAGAAGGACGACACGTCTGCACGAGGAACTGCCGATGTGTCTTTCTGACTTCAAGGCAACTCTTGAGGGTGAATTCAGCCTCGAGGCTGGTAATAAGCAAACCTCACACCTTAGATCCGTGAGTTGTTCATCCCTGCTACAGCCCATCCGCCCGGGAAATATGCTGAAATATGCAGGGCAAAACAGTCTTTTCGTACCGGTCAGAAGATCAGCCTCTTTGCTAGTACGCATATATCTGCGTCCTGTATACTTTGCAGCTTCCCCGAGATGCAAATCAGACTATAGGGGTCTACCCGTACCCGTAAGCCTTACCTACGCCATGGTTAGTACGGGAGCCCGATATGCAGCCCGACGCTGGAAATCAATCACATTGGTTGGGAGTAGGTGACAAAGAAGATCTTTAGAAGCAAAGGAACAGCGCTGCCATAACCTTCTGCAGGCTTAAGCGATGTGATAGACGGAAGGCTCACAGCCAACCTCTAGATCATCCTAGTGTACGCCTCACCACTTGCCTTGTTTCCCGCAGTCTTCACTTGGCCAGCTACTAAGATGGAGGCTGCAGCACGTTGCAGGAGGATTCTGGCAATGATCCCAAAGCAGTCACCAGAGTGGCATGTTTACGGACGAACAAAACATAATGGTATACACCAAAAAGAGCGCACGGACTCTGCTATGGAGATCATACAGGTTCAGAATATGTTCAGTGGAAATCAGACGCAGGGCATAATCCCGCCCTGTTTCCGCAAGAATACGTTTCCCCCAGCAGGCTAGAATCTTGGGCCCAATTCTATTGCGTGCTATTCTGCCTTGCCTAACTAGAAGTTGCTCGAGTTTCCAGTTATTACTTATGGAGCACAGGTTGACTAGGCTGAATACATCGGCATTCTACTCCACTTCGATTAATCGTGACACGAAGCTCCACCAAGCGTCTTTTCGAGTTGCGCGTTTACGCTATCGTAACGTGAACCCTACCGGTGACTGTCAACTCCTGTCCGCTACTGACGCTTATGCAACTCACCGTTTAGTCCGATCACCGGCTTCCAGGCAGTTTTCTAGCGATGGAAGCTGCGGGCACCATCGTCGGGGTGGTTACCCTCGGACTGGCGGTTTGCGACGGCGTGATCGAGTATTCCAGAGCCTGGAGACACCAGCACGAGGACATTCAGAATCTTCAGGACTTGACCGACAAGCTGTCAGGCTTACTCAAAGATGTGGACAGCCAGTTGCAAAGAAACCCGAGCGTGCAAGCTTCTATTGTGGAGCGCTTGCAGGCCACGGTCGAGGATTGCGATAGGCACCTCCAGTCTTTGCTGCATTTAAGTCAGCGATATTCACAATCTACCAGCACCACCAAGGGGAGCAAGTTCAAAGACTTTCTGAGAAGACTCAAATACCCGCTTGAGAAGAAAGCAATCGCAGAGCTTAAAGATCTCATGACGGCGTTTTGCGACAATGTAAAATTTGCGCTGAGCTTGTTAGCTGTGTGAGTATTTCTTGAACCATAGTTCCTATTGTGATTTTGCTAAGACATAGCAGCGACGTTGCGAGCACCGGTGTGGAAGCAACTGAGGCGCATCGACGCGACAGCGCCACGCAATCTGAAAATATTACCAAAGAGATCCACACTGCCCAAGAAAAGACAGTCAGCCTTGTGGTATCGCACCTGGACACTGAGCTCCCATTACTCGGAGAGACCATAGTCGCAAAAATAGACAACTCCACGGTGCACCTCGAAGAAACGATCCTACAATCCTCAACCACCATCACCACCGAAGTTGAACGTTCAACCTCACTCTTGCACCACAAGCAGCTCGAAATCCAGAGAGAGCAGCACCACCACTTCCATGACTTCAGCAATAAACTCGGCAACATCGAGCGACTCTTCATCTCAGAGCGCGAGCCCCGCGTCCCTTCCTCGCCTCACCGGCGCAAACCAAAACGCCATCGACAAAGTACGTCGCTGTTGAAGTTCAGAGGCCCGTCTTGCACGTGCAATGTACACAAGTCCATCCTATTACATCAGACATCCGGGGCTTGGTTTGAGAGAGCGCAAGAAATAGAGCATGTGCACGACCGCACCTGTCCGCAATGGTTCATGTCCGAAAAGCAGACAAATTACAATGTCGAAGTCCAGTGGCTCGACCGGTTCCGCCTCTCTGGGCAGATACTGGTGAAGCAGTCCAAGTATACAACGCAGTGGATCCCCACCATCACCCAAAACCTCAGATTCAAGGTATTCGTACCCGAGACTGCACCAGCGTTCTCCATTCTTGGCGAATATTTTGAGAGACAGGAGCGGGATCTATCAGAGATTTGGTTGGAAGATTGTCTGCAGGATCTGTGCAGGGTGTTCAACGATGCCAAAGGCTCGCCACATGATTGTATTGCCAATGGGGCGAATCTAATCGATGTGAGTTTGTGTGGTTTCTTGATCTTTTCGATCAATTGGATAGCGATCGTGAATTAATCATATCTATGCAGATGGCGTTCTTGTACCTCAAGCTGGATAAAGGCCGAGATAGTACGGAGAAGCTTAAGATCTTCAAAGAATTGATCCTCGGTTTAATTGGACTTGGTGTCGACTTCCAGTCACGCGAACAACTGGGGTTTGGCGTTCAGTGCGTATTGAGATGTCTTGAACCGAGTACTCATGCTGATAACTCCAGGGGCTCCTTGCACCAACTTGGAGGCATCATCCATGGCGGCATCGAGCATAGCCTAACCAATGTATCTCTAGGGTCATCGGCGTTGGCTTCAAAAGGCGCTTTGGATCTCTTGGCCTGGTTGTCGAACCAAGGCTATGAATTATCAACTTTCCCATCAGATGTTTCGTCACAGATTACTACGCCGAAAGCAAATTATCCGTTCGGCACGGCTTTGGATGCCGTCCGGCTTGATGAGAATTTTGCCATAGGTAAGATTGCCCATCGCAAACGGGCATCTGCAATGCTAACACTATCCAGATGCTGGCTGTGGAAAACTCTCAATGGCCGTGATCCGGCATCAGCTTGACGTCATGGAAGTTCTGTTGAAAGCAGATCCCAATGCCATTGCCGCGGAATCGCAGCTTAATATATTCGGCTACAATCCGCTTCACATAGCGCTTGGGTGGCCAGAAGGCCTTGCGCTGCTCTTGAAGTTTGCCGACGACAGCACCTTGTACAAGACGTATCCAACTGACACAGGCTCGAGCAAGACTCGCGACTCCATACTCGACTATGCCATCTCCAACGGCTGCGATAAATCCGTGCGTTTGTTCGCCAAAGAGGGGATCAGCTTTCACTTCGAGTGGAGTCGGCTTGTCGGGACCAAGGCACTCACGCCAGCTGTCAGCGATGCCATAGCTGAGCTGACAGCCGCTCGACTCAGGGGCTTGTATCAATTCACCGACTCGCTATCGCCAGATGCGTACAAGTCGCTCGACATCAGGGGCTATGACTCGTTCGACTCAAAGGCCAAGGCCTTCATCGAGCACTGCCTCGACAACGACATCAAGCTTCCTAGGATCTACTACGCGTACGACGGCGACGGCGACGAAAAGGAGCTCTTCTGCCCTCCTTACGGCAGTGTGTACCATCAGGATTGGCTCGAACCAGACACGGCGCAGAGTTATTTCGACAACGGCCTTCGAGAGGTTGACGGCGAATTCAGAGAGCTTACTCCCCTCATGATGCTCAAGATGCCCCCTTTTCCTGAAGACCACCTGTACTTTGCGCGCAAGTTCTACGACTTGGTGCATTTCTTTGTGAATAATGGAGCGCAGCTTGAACGACCGATTCCGGAGCGCTACATCCGGTACCCTGGGCGAAACGAGCTTGAGAATGAGAGCTCTCTGACTGACCGGAAGTTCAAGGTTGTTCATCGAATCGCGTCGCTCTGTTGGGCCAATGTGTCTGCACTTCCGGAGGAGGATATCGAGCTAATTGCAGAGTGCGGTTCATCGCCATTCTGGGTTGAACTTCTTGGCCGCACTGACTGCGACTCTTGCGTATGTGCTTGCTCCATCAAAGGGTGTCGCGCTATAACCCTGGCATGCAAATCAATCGCAAGAAGGTCGCAGTGGGCAAGCGATTCTTGGGTTAGGTGGCAGGACATTTTTGACACGCGGCATTGGCAGCGAACGGTCCATTTCTTGACAACCATCGGAGCCTTATTCGAGCCACTGGAGGAGGCTGAAATCGAAAAGGACGTTATTCGATTTCTCACTTTTGCGGCCTTGGACATGACTCACACTTGCTGTGTGCACGAGGAGCAGCACTCATTCGAGGTCACCGACAAAGACCCCGAGCAAAAACAACACTTGATTCGACTTATGGAAGCTGCAGAAATTGAGGAGATCAGAGACGAAGAGAAGTTGCTCATTAACCAGTTGGACCACTTGGTGGACAAGTTCATGAAGGAGCTCAAGACGTCTGGCCATTCGTTGTCAGAATTCCTGAGGGAGGGTTGGCAGAGAAAGATGTTCGCTGTGCTTTCGGACGAGAAGGAACTTTCAAATGAAGACTTTAGGAGGCTTTCGGATGTTGGGGTTTGTGCTGTTAGCAGTAGGGAGGATGACTGCTAAAAGTATTTGTGGCGTTCGCGTTTCTTATGTAAAGATACCCCTGATCACGACGACCAAAGTCGGCGATTGCATCACAGTCGTTTTCGTGTGAGTAATTGATCTCCAATTTATATATACGGTCGGTATGTGAGCAATGACATATATGAAGGCACTGGACCTTTCATGTTTCTTCGATGAGATGCCCTTAAAGCAGCCTAGATCTTTGTATAGTCCCCACCAACCGCAACCGAGGAACGCGAATCTCGCACAGCTGTGCACTTCACAGAAAGGCAAGAGAGCATTTGGTGGGCACATTGTCACATGAGGCTTGAGGGATTTGATAGTTATGATTCTTGCTTGACGTGGAAGTACACCGATCCCGCTAATGCCCTATACATTTCCTTTGCATTCCCCTTGCATCATTCCCCAGACAATTTTGACCCAAGTCTCAGTCATGGCGGCTGTCACTGATGATCTAAACCGCCGGATGTCCGTCGTTGCATGGCTCGATGACGCAGTGGCAGGAAGACTCCCTAGTTCTCATTAGTACCAAACATTCAAGGCAACAGGGGTCAATTGAACTTACTCCCAGCCAGTGCACTCGCACTCGAGGTGAACACATGCGGAAGCAGGAGGAGTGCCTTGGACGGAAGGTTTGCCGTCGACCATGTTCTTGCGGTAGTTGGAGAGGGCCTGAGCGAGCTCGGCGGGGTTGAGAGGCTCGTCGAAGGTGCGGACGACGGGCGACATGAGGGGAGAAGCCACAGCGATGGCGCTGAGCAAGAGCGAGATGAGCATGGTGATCTTCATCTTGACAGGTAGGCGGCTGGTTGTTGCTGGGGCCAAGTTAGTCTTCTGCTCATGCACGATGAAGGATACCAGGGGCTTCCTACGCTGAAATGAGGTGATGCGGGTTGAATGTGCTGCAGGGTGGAGCAGAGGAAGAGTAGAGTGAGGGAGAGTGGAGTGAGTGTTGAGAGGTAGTTGGAGGGCAAGTGGCGAGAAATTTCGACTTTATATAGCAGGCAGGCACGCTCCACTCCGCACGCGGAAGGTGCGGCGCATCACGGGGTTTTCGTCGCAAATGAATGTGAAAGGGGGCAGGCGCGAACTAAGCCTTGCAGGTGCCTTGACACACCCAACTTTACACGGTGCTCGTATGTCTAGGGTTTATATAACCTTCGCATCTAGTCTTGCCCATTCCTCGCGCAGATCTGAACTGAGAGAGTGGCAGGGCCAGCCTATTCTTCTATGGCAATCATCGATGAGGTGTATGACCATATCCCGTTGCTGGGGTGCTTGGAGGCTTACGCCGGCTGTCAAAGATTGTTAGCAGATGCGCATTGTGCCTCTCGACTGAAACATAGATAGGGATTGTACCAATATATAAACATTGTGAAGACATTAAACTCGACGCTGAATCTGTCATTGTCATGGCGAGTCGGCACACCATGCTGGCAGCCGTTTCTGTGAGTCGGCGTTGTTCGACGTATCCTTGTAACCCGCCGAATGATGGTTTTTGTAGTAGGACAAGGATCTTTGCGGCATGAAAAAGTTGCATTGAAACCCCTGCTCTCGTGTCAGTACTTGAAACTTCAAAGCGCTTTGCAAGTATTGCGGCGTACCAAATGCGGGTGGGTGAATCCAGATTGGCTCGAAGCAATCCAAAGGACCTGCCTTCTTCACTCCGGGTAAAGGCGTAAACTCTACTGGGAGAGCCTGCTCCCATTCATTCAACATGTTAAGAATCTCGTCGGCTCTTTCCACGCGAGGCCGGATGCTATCCTGACCAGCCTCAACTTCTTCCTCGGAGCAGTAATCAACAGCTCGAGCGAATATCCAGACAACCCTTGCAGCCATCTCATAGGCACTCAACTCCGAGTACGGTTTCGTCGGCGTCCAAAAGCTCAAGGTCTTGCGCCGCTCTCGGAACGCAGCCCAAATGTCCTGTCGCAGCCATGCCCACCACACAGCTGACCTTAGTCCACCAGTCTCTCCTTGAATGAGTTGGCTTCGTTGTATCCAGAACACACCCTTGAGGTGTCGGCCCCAGCCGCTGCCACTACCCGAATCATCGAGCATCTCGTACATGGACACGATAAGAGCTGTTGCCAGGAGCTCCAGGCTCACTGTGTATGCATCGAATGACATTGCCTGCTGGAGATATTTCAAGGTATCGTGGTAGTATTGTAAACCGATGTTTCGATTTTTATCGTGTTCGCTGGCTTCAGGATGGATTGATAATTGGCGCGATGACAGGGCCAGAATTGCGGTCATCAATCCGGCATCGCGCATCTTCGAATGATTAGAGTCTATCGTAGATATCTAATCATTGAGCGTATTCGGGAGGGAGATGCAGACTTACAGCAAGGTGAGGAACAAAGGTGGAAAACAAACTGTGCGGATCATGAAGATCAATCTGCGCTATATGGTTAATGGCGATACAAAAGAATCAATGAAGGTATACTCACCCAAGAACTCACTCTAACTACAAAATTATTGAAAAGAGCTGCCTCTCTGGCGGTTAGTTGGGCTGGTTGAGAACCCTGCCATGATGGTGATGTTGATGCTGATTCGACGGGAGAAGTCTGAGAGAGACAAGGCACAACAGCACTGGGAATTGCGTACCGCTCACGAAAAGCTCTCAAAGATAAGCCGTTGATGAGAGGTGAAAGTGGTGTGCTCGCATCAGGAGTGTCAGGCGCTGCCGCCCAGATGCGCAAAGCCCCAATATCCTCATCGGGAACTGCTGCATCGTTGGCCAGAAGGCCGAACCAACGGTAAAAAGCAGCATCTGGAGGAGTTGGTGCAGGCTGGTAGCTGTTGCCAGTATTAGTCGAGATGCATGTCTGGGCATCGGCGATGGTGATGAGAGAGGAGACGGAGTCCGTTGGAGGATCAACATCTGGTGTCAGCTCTGGCGACGACGCTTGCGACGCTTGGGACGTCTGCGGCTCTGAGTATGTATACCCATCGACATTTTCCGAGAGCAACGGTGACGACAGTGATTGGGAGACCTCGTAATTGTAGAGACAGGTTTGCTTGCTCTTTACACATTGACCGCATTTCGGTCTAGCTTCGTCGCATTTTAGATGTCGTCGCTTACATGTCATACTAAACAACGAAAGAAGAGGCACGCATTTTAGCCATCCGTTTCATCGCACTGCTGTTCTCGGGTGGTGGCTCACCATCCTGTTGTCCTACGCAGACCGCGACCCCGGGGTTTTCGTGTGCGACGACGGGCTTCATTGATCTCCGCTCTCCTTCTCTCTTCTTCGGTCATGTAGGAGCGTGATACGCTGTTTCAGGGTGTGTAGGGTGGGGAAGAACAGGATAAGGGCTCGAGACGGCGGTCTCTGCATACATATCTCGCTTGCACAACGACCCGAGGTCCATACCCGGTCCTCGAGACGAGGGTTGCTCTGCGCCACCAGCACCCTTTCAACCGCACGACTACATCTTCACACACGCTCTCTATCTCGTAAAAGACTCAATAGATCACACTATCTTGACTATGATTTCGGAAATGGGTATGAAATACAGCCGCACGTGTGGTACTAAACAAAGTGGCGAGGACCGTCAGCTCTCCTCTTGACCACCGTCTACTTCGGTGTCCCTAAAGTGATTGCTTCCAAACTCGGCTGGGTGGACTACCTTGAACTCATTGCAAAGAGCATGAGACCAGGGGTACGAGTAGGATCTTTCTGGCAGTGTATCATGATTGTGCTCAAAACGCCAGCGCACGTAGAAGCAATCGCCGCTCCTCGAAATCCACCCCTTCCACGACACGTCTTCAATTCACATGTCCACACTCTTCAGAGAAATCTTGACCATTAAAGTTGCAATACTAGAGCTAGTTACTAGATTTCTATTGTTACGTGGTCTATCATTGTCGCTACTGGGCAACTCATGAAGCCCTCGAAGAAAACCCTGCATCCGAACCTGAGGACCCTTGACCCGAGTTCCCGAGACAAGCCCTAATTCTGGAACGCGCACCACCCTCGTTCCGATGGTAACTATCGTGAGCTGACCAGACAACCTCATTACATTCGACCTTCATTGACCACGATGCGATTTCAACGAAGAAAAATTTAACGCAACGAGGGCATATTCCATTCCGGGTGCCTTGAAGATGGGCTGTATAAGAAGCAGTTCCACTAAAAAATTGGTTATGATCGAACTACAACTACCAACTGCTCTCATCGGCTTCTCCTTTTTGCTTTATACCTAATAGAATAGAATTTGCATCTGATTGTTACCTCGTACTTCCTCTCCGAAACAAACATCAATATGCCGCTCTATCAACCCGATCTCACCACCCCCGTACTACAACAATTCTCGCTCGCGGGCAAAACTGCGCTGGTAACAGGAGGATCTCGAGGTATTGGCCGTCAAGTCGTTCAAGGGCTCGCAGAAGCCGGTGCCAACGTCGCACTTACCTTTCGAACCGCGACAGATGCCACTGAAACCGCTGCAAGCATAGCCCAGCAAACAGGGGTGCAAGTCAAAGCATACTACGCCGACGTTACAGACCGTGTTGCACTTGGGGAAACGATCGAAAAGATAGCAGCGGAGTTTGGTAATGGGCGGTTGGACATTGTCGTCGCGAATGCCGGAGTGTGCCAGAATGTGCCGTCTCTCGAGTACGATGACGAGACGTGGAAGTACATGAACAGCGTGAACTACGACGGTGCGATGTGGACTGCGCTCGCTGCTGGACGAATCTTCAAAAGACAAGGACGAGGGAATCTTATCATCACTGCGTCAGTTAGCGCAAATCTTGTCAACGTACCTCAGACACAGGCAGCGTACAATGCATCCAAAGCTGCAGTATTGCAGTTAGGGAAGAGCCTGGCCGTAGAATGGGTCGATTTTGCACGAGTCAACTGCGTGTCGCCTGGATATATCATGACGGAGAGTATGTTGAGCTTGGAGATGAAATATCATGTTTGGGAGCTAATCTATTTGTGTAGTGTTGACGAGGCAGCCACAAGAATTGATCGATAAGTGGCTCGCGATGATTCCAGCTAGACGTATTTGCCAGCCTCAAGAGCTGAAGGGGGTAAGATAGCCCAACATTCTATGATCAGTGATGGTCGAACTGACTGCGGATCTAGTTGTATACGTTCCTCGCCAGTGATGCGGCGTGTTACATGACAGGCTCGAATATCATAATAGACGGTGGATTCACGCTCCCTTGAAGAAAGAAAATGTGGATTTCCAACATCCGTTGTAATGTGGGTAAAAGGAGGTTAATTCGCATCAAGAGCATGAACCAAGATTTGAAAATAAATTAATTATAGTTTGAACAAACAAGAGGCTTGCTTTGCCCACTGCTCACTTCGCACCTACTGCACCTAATTTCTTATCACGATCATAATTCCTTCTTAGATCATGACACCGGTACCTCCGCGGCGATCTTTAACACGTCAAGCCTCGGGGTTCTCCAAGCATCAACCATAGTCGGGGTATCTCATTTACCGGTTTCCTCCAGGGGAGAGGAAGAAGACAGCTCATTGGCGACCACAAGAATCAAGTTTGAGAAGGTAGAGTGTGAAGTTATAGCACAGGTTCGCCGGGATAAGGGCTTCTTTATCATTCTATTCCATTATGACGGCCTAATTGAAGGAAAAGTCTGCTTCGACATAAACCTTGAATTCCCTGAATTTTCTCATATTCACCTGATTCATCATGGAAAGACATGACCCAGTCTTCCTTGGAGTTGGTCGAACTAGTCCTCCAAATCGCGACGAGAGGACTCCAGACACATGCTCATTGTCCACACTCCCATTGACGCCCTTCACGCCTCTCCTCTCGTCTCGATCACTCCTCCTCCTCCTCTTCTTCTGCTCCCTCCTCACGCTCAACTTCATGAAACCTCTTCTCCAAATCCTCAGCCTTGTACATCTTCGTACCAATCCGCTCCATCTCATCAGCAACATGCGTCCAGAACTGTTCCTTCACCGTATTCACAGCGCGTATCAGCATCTCCGTGCGCTCCGCACTCTGCAGATCCGCCGTCTCGCCGCCCTCCAGGTGCCTGCGAACATTGGGATCGGCCTTGAGTTGTACGCGGGGGCGCTTGGGCACCGGCTTGAGGGAGCCGAGGAGCGTGCTTCGGGGTCTGGCGGCGCTCTTAGGGACGGGTGGGACGACGGGCGTGTTGAGGATGTAGCGGCTGTAGACGGAGGCGCCGGTAAAGGACTCTGGGGAGTTGATGATGGAGCGGTGGTTGTTGAGGCGCACGGCGATTTCGCTCCAGGAGAGGTGTTGCTCGTCGCGGAGGATCGTGATGAGTTTGTCTTCTTCCATGATGTCTTGGGAGATGCGCGTAGTGGTGTCGCTTTGAGCTTTGGGTGTGGATGGTGCGCCCTAGTTTGTGTTGAAAAGTAAGCGGATGCTGGGGGGTAGTGACGAGAGGTGGGCCTGCGAGAGCCGTTTGCTCGGTCATTGCGGAGGTCAGGTGAGCGAAAGTCTGCCTGACATACGTAAGTAAGTGAAAGTGAAGGGGGAGTAAAGGTAAAAGTATTTGGTGGTGGTGCAGTAGAACTTACCCACGGCACTGCCATCTCATGAGCCTCTGCCCTCGGCTCGGGTCTCTCCATCTGCATCTTTCACAACATATGGATCTTTCACATCCACAGTAAATAGGTAGCCAATTTCAACAACGCACAGACTGTAGCTGCAGGCTGTCGATAATCTGAATCCTAATCAACTACTGCGTAGTTCAACTGTGGTTTTCAGATGTGACTCAGTCACTTTGATGTCTTTGTTGTATCGACAATCTTATTCCGGAATCTTGACTTTGCGCTACATTGACGCTCTGCTCTGAATCTCCGGTAAATGAGAATTCAACAACAGGCTTCGGATATTTTTGAGTCAATCGGAAGTGTTGTAGAAGAACCAATGTTCATTAATTGATAAAATAGAATCCTAATTCACCACATCGGACCATGAACCCATTGAAACACTAATCCGTCTCGTGAATCGTTCACTCCATCGTCATCCATCCTCTTTTCAACCCTCCAATATCAAGTATTCCTTCTCACTATGAAGGAAAATAACAGCACAGTGTACCCATAACTCCAAACTCCAAGCCCAAAATCAAGCATTGTTCCATCTAGTAGTAGTTGTTGTCCTTCCACTCCTCTTGAAACCCTCAGCAGTAGCAAGTGTTCATGTCATCTACCGATGTAATGCCCATGCATGCAGCGCCTCAGCCTTGATCGCCTTTCGCTCTGCCTTTTCGGCTGGGCTTTCTGTTGATGGAACCCGCTTTGACCGTTTTGATGGGAGCATGGACTTGAGGAGGGACTTTGTCGATGCCATTGTCGAGGTTGTGGAGTAAAGGGATGTAGTATCCTTCTCGGGGTTGTGGGTTGTTGATGGCATTGTGATGGTATTTGAGACTATTTTGAGAAGTGGTGGTGTAGCTATCGTAGTGTAGCAAGTGGTGGTAGTTGTGTCGGTCGAAATATAAATAATCTTGGTAACGATGTATGGATATAAATACACTTTCAAAGTAGCAATACTATGACGCGGTCTTATGTTTGTTCTTGCTCGTCGATGTCTCTCCAAAAGATGACCGGAACACGACGGAATCTTATACTCCCTCCCTCGACAAGTCACACTCGATTCATACGAAAGCAACCAAACCCAGTAGATCTAGCCCCTCAGCCACAAAACCCAGTTCCACGTCCAAACCCGCCGACAGCGCAGACTCGCAACACCCACATGCGCCAGCCGCCGTTGCGCGTCAAGTCAAACGCCAGCCTCACCCACGCCGGCCCATCCAACCGTGAACCAGCAGCCCCGCCGGTGAAAGAACCACCCAACCACCAAGCACGCCAGCAATAAGGGCGTGAGTCACTTTGCAGTCTAGCGGGGGCCTGTCGTCCCAAAGGGCGGCGGGTCGCTTGCGGTGTACAATTAAAGGGTAAACTAACATTTTAGACTGGGAACAGGCGGGGCGCAGAGGTCGCAGCAGAGAGTAGTCGAGCGCGGCGCAGCAAATGCGTGCCTGAGTCAGATGGGGATTGCTAAGCGGTCCGCCGAATTAGGTATAGTGAAGGGCTGAATGAGGCTAAGCGGTCCTGGCGGCCTGTGATAGGCGGCGTATACCTCGCATCTACTGCTGGTTGTCACGACCAAGAGTCATCTGAGGAAAGAAGAATTTTACAGGATTGCTCATTCTGACGATGCTGTGGATGTATCGAGTGCACTTTGCAGCCCCCAATGGACTCACCGCCGTCAGTATTGAGTTGCTAGAGTTATACCCGGCCGCGCTTGAGTTGCGTATCTCGCATTCGGCCTTTGGGAACAAGGGAAACGCGTGGAGACTTGCCATTCACGCGCCTTTGTGATGCAGATCGGTCTGGAATTGGTCACCGCTGCGGTTTTGATTGGATGCAAGAGATGGATTGAACCCCGGCACTGCGGGATTATAATCTCGTTCTAGACACGAAGTCACATGACCCAGTTCTGCCTTTGTGGTGCTCTTGCGCTTGATGCCTAACGAATATTAGTAAAATTTCAAGGTTTTCCCTGAGGAGCTGTCTTGAGTCTTTCCGTCTTGTGTCACTGAGTATCGAGACTGTCATCACTAAGAGAACAATTTTGGCGACCTCACATCCACGGTTGAATTTACATTTGAAGAATATGTACAATGCTAACAACTCTAGTCTTCCACTAGCTACGTTTTTCAACTCTAAGCCTTCCAGTGGTTCTTCTTTGGCTTATCGGCAAAGGTCGACCCAATTTCTCCCCACTTGATCTGGCTGAAATTGACAACGGGCCTCTTCTCAATCGTCTGGATAACCTTAGGATCTCCCTCGGTCGCATTGCACGGTCCCGCCTCGCCGGAATCAAGCCACTTCATGAAGCCGCCCTCGTCCCACCAAATAGACATGGCCAGCACCATACCGCGAGACAACGCATCGCCCATACCCTTGTGGCCACCTAGCTTGCTGTACATTTCCGCACCACCTTGCGCACTGCAGAAAGCCTGGTCCATGGTGATGTTCTTGGCTGCGTTCTCGATGACAACACCATTCTGAACGTACTTGCGTACAATGGCCTGGAGAACGCCGTCCTTGGCGGGGAATTGAGTGACGACGGTGAAGGGTTTCTTGGTGTCAACCTTGAGGCCTGGGCCGTAGAAGTCCTTGGCTCCACGGTGGCGGTATGGGTTGTCGCCGCAGCCGTTCTTGTCGCAGAGGCCGTTGAAGGCGCATTCGTCGCCGGTGCAGCGGAAGAGGCTGTCTTTGCTGCATGTGTGGGGAGCGATTTGGTTGGCGCGGCCATTGGCTTCCCAGATGTCCATTTCGTTGCAGCAGATGCCTTGGCCTTTGATGTTGCCCTGTTTATAATGTAAGCTTCTGCATTCGAATAGGGGCTCAGAATACTTACAACGCCGTTTACCCAAGGGGTGACGAAGCACTGAGCATCACAGTATCCGGTTCCGAGGCTGGCTCCAGCTGGGTTGAGCTTCGAACGCCCACCATCGGCTTCCATCTCAGACAAGTAAAGAGCGCCATTCATGCCGCAAGGAAGCTTGGACACATCGACGTCGAAGGTGAACTCTTTGCCGGTCAATTGGAGCATCTCGTAGTTCTTCTCATCCTCGGCCAGGAGATAGATCCTAGGGCTCGCAACACCGCCTTGAGGATTGTACATCTCCATTTTCAAGTTTCCACCCTTGGTAGTCACGCCGTAGTCGGCATAGTTCTGGATACCCTCAATGATGCAGTTCTTCGCGCATGTCTCCTCATCCGGGCACGCAGTAGGATCAGCGCGGCTTCCCCAGTTTCCGCAACCAAGCTTGGTGTTGTTCTTCTGGTAGATGGGGTGGGTCGCCGAGTCCAAAACGAGAGCTGTATTCTGCGGCTTACAGCCTCCAGCCTTTGTGCACTTCCAAGTGGTGAGCTTGGGATGCACTTCTGGCGTCTTCCCGGGTGTCTGGGCAGCAGCGAGACCCAAAAGGGCCGCCGCAAGGAGCGTATAAGGAGCCATTGCGAATGAACAAGCGATTGATCAAGGCCGACGAGGAGAAGAAGACAAGCCCTGGGCACTTCTCCTCAAGGCTTGTCCCATGCCCTTATATACACCGCGAGCGACCGAACCCTCGAACGACCACCCGTCGTGTGACCCTCTGTATTTGCCATTCTCCAATATCGAACGCAGCGGCTCGTGCAAGAGCCGCAATATGCGTAGACCCCGCCGAATGAACTACCATGGGAAATGCGGAGGTAAATTGGCCTCGCTGTTGCGCTGATTGGGCGCGCGTTTTCCTCGGCCTCATGTACAGGTTCCTCGCTGTTTCGGACCCTCGTCGCAGGGTGCGCACCTAGCCGGAGTGGGTGCGGAAGAACATGTGTGGAAGGTTCCTTTCATATCTGCTGTGATGCGCTCATTTGTGCGTTTAGATTGGCGTTTGATTGCGGGGCCCCAGATGGCTTGATTGTGCCGGGGCGTTTACCCGGTTTTCGCTCGACAGATTTGGACGATGTAGTTTGAGATTAGAGGTTATGCTTCTTTCGCAGTAGTTTGATAATTGCGACGCGAAGTTGAGGTGGTGTCTATACACGTAGTACGGTCCTCGGGGAGGGTTTTCAGCACGCTTTTCGGGGTTTGCAAGCTTTGCGAGATTAATTATTTTTGATCCCGTTCACGACTAGAACCCTTTTATGAAAACCAACTAGGGACTTCGAATTTCTCAGCTGGCCTCAACGAACACGATTGATATCCAGCAAATTTATCTTACGGGATTACGTTCATTCATACAATTTAGTCGTATGGTCAAGGCCGCCTCCATGCGTGTGTAATCAAGTACCAGACTTGCGATGTAGGCACGTAGGTAACTTCACTACCTATTCAAGTCTCCGTAGAGGTTTTCTTGCCGAAGTTGACCGAAACATGGTGCACGAACGTGTCTTGATAGACTTGCCCAGAACAGTACTCTTCTTAGCAAAGGAGATAGACTGAAAGTAATCTTGGGCAAGTCATACTGACTGACGCTGATACCTTAGCCATTAAAGCATACACGAAACAACAAGAAATACTCGAGATTGCATTGTAGATTTGGTATGTTTGCTACCGCTGTAAACTGCGCACTTAGTAATTCCTTATATCATCCTTCATCATCACAGTCTTCCTCAGAATCTAGCTCATCCTCCAAATCGCTAGCAGGCAATTCAAGTATTGTCTTAGCACCATATTTCTTCAAAATCGCTATACATTCGGTATGGCGGTTGTCTATAGCGATTCCCAACGGCGTCTGAAGGACTGATCCGAATATGTTTACGGAGTTGAGATTAACAGTTTCGGGAACTTTCTCGTTGCATTTGAGAAGATATTGAACCCCGACCGTAAAGCCCAGCCCGGCAGCCTCAGCGAGTGGGGTAAGGATACAGGTCCCGCCACCGCTGGAATCTGACGCATCTTCAGACGATTCAACATGCTCAAACTTATCGACATTTGAGTGGGCGTGCAAAATCTCCATTATCGCAATATGACCTCCCATGACCGCAGAGAAGAATGGACTGTAGTGACCTGGATCATTCATGATGTCCCAGTCCACGAACTGTAGAAGGTGTTGTACGATTTCAGTATGACCGAATCTAGCTGCAAGGTGGATTGGTGTATCTCCGAGATAATCGCGCTCATTGATGATGTCGTTGAGAGCAGGACTGAACCAGCAACAGAGGTCTTCGACTGCTTTCAAATGTCCACAGCTCGCCGCCCAGTGCAAACAATTCCGCATCGTTGGCCCTCCCTGTCTGCCTGCATACTTCCCACATTGGACATCTAAGACGATTTTCTTTAGTATCCGCCTATCGCCTGTAATCGCAGCAATGTCCAAAGATCTGAATCCGAGACATTCCGCGTGTACCATATTGTGACTCAGGTCCACTTGCCCAAACAGTTTATAATCTGCTCGTAGGCATGCCAAATGAACTGGAATGCGGCCCAAGAAATCGGCTCGCATATAGTCGGTGTTCCGCCATGGGGAATACGCATGGGACGGCGCTGTTCCATCGTGAGTAAGGTGGCTCAATAAGCGACCTAGCCAATCCTTGTCGCCTGCGTTCCACTGGTGCAGAAACGATTTTTGTTTTCCTGGGAGAGCATGAAGTATATCCCTAGGAAAGTAAGACTGGGCAATAGAGATGGAGCTCCGGAGGTCGCCCATATGTGCAATGTCGCGTCTTTCACAGAACTTGAGGCAATCCTCGAGAAATCGAGATCGGAACCGAAGGAGACGCAATTTATTCGAATCAAACAGGCTGGGCTGTCTCATGATTTGCTGCATGAGAAGCAAGTAGGCCATCCCAATATGGTCTTCTATCTCATACTTGAGAATATTTGCATCGATTCTTTTGTTAAACTGAGCTTTTGCAAGTGGAAGGTTTGTTATCTTCAGGGTAGCTTCAAAGAGGGCGCGTGCTTCGATCTTTGAGACATCTATCAATTCATTTGACACTGTCAAGACAATCTTGTCGTAGTGATCAAAGAGGTCATCAGCCTCTTTGAGATGAACCTTCCAAGCATTATCATGCTTGATTAGCGAAAGAAATTCTTCTGCGAGAGCGCGGACTTCTTCAAAGACCAGGCCAAGGATGTTGTGCAAAGCAAGCAGAAGGAGTCTGCGGGTGGGTCGTTAGATGTATGAGATTATCGCCAGCATTGTCTTAAGCTTACGCATCTTTGGTTCCTCTAGAACTCACTGATTCGTCCTCTGAAGCCTCTGAGGTAGGTGATGAAAGTGCCTGTGATACCTGATTAAAACCCTCGGGAGCAGGTCCCTTTCGTTGTGGCGCCGAGCAAGGGAGCATCTTCACTGCACAACGATTACACTTCTGCTCAGGCCAAGATCGTCGTTCTGGAGCACACTTGAAGTTATCAGCAATGGTACAATCAAGATACGCATTGCATTATGGGTACTTACCTTCACTTTCGCCTGCCGACAGAACGCACATTTATCATAGTTGAGTTTGCGCGGTTCGCGTCTTCGACGAGGCAATAGAGCAGAGGTCGAATTAGGCCCATGAGAATCCGAGGACATTGCTTTCAAATGCTTTTAAAGACTGTGGACTTCTGGATGGCGCTGCGGGGCAGGTCGGAGGCAGTATTGTTGAGTGCGATTCCCAACCTTCTTATGGAAATGCAGACGCAATAACTTCAACTCAAGCCAAGCCAAGCCTTAGCTATGCGTGGATTGTCAGTGGCTTCGCAAAGAACCAACGGGCCAGGAACCGGTGAGGGTTGACGCGAAGCGGTGTAGAAACTCAACCAATAACCATGCTTCGCACTGAGTGCGAGGGGGAGCTGAGACATTGCCATCACCAGTGCGGCCAGGGCGAGCAAATCAACACGCGATCGCACTACAGTGCGATACTATCTGCAGGACCAAAACCAAGCTGCCGCTCGCTCCCGCGCGTAGCGACCCACCGTTGATCGTTTCTGTGGCGCACTGCACGAGCCATCGCATTGGAAAACTGGATGTCCTTGTTTGACTACAATGATGGGGTGCGTCGCCAATGAATACTTGTGCCGTGCAACAAGGTTGCACGTCGCGCGAGTAACTAGAGTAATCAGTTAAGCATATTGTCCGTGAACATATTACTACTGCGAATAAATGCGTATGGTGTATTTGGAGTGACAGTTGGTATGAAGCAATTTCTGTACGTTGCATATATCGTTTCGTAGTTACTGAAGTCAGTTATTAGACTAGTTTTGCAGAAGAACTGACAATTTCGCAAGTTTGTCGCAAAGTGAATACATCAGAATGAGAAAGGTTGGATGGATTTACTATGAACCAATCTTCTTATACTGTGGTAGAAGCCCTCTTCGCAACAATATTTGAGTACTCGAATGGGCCAGGATGATCATAGACATGTTAAGCAAGCCTTGAAAGCTCGTACTACTACTGATTGCTCGACCTCTCGTCCACAAGCAAAGCAACATCGGCGCTCTAGCAGTGATCATTCTTCTGAGATCCAAAGGGCTCGTTGACACAATTACCCTCGCAAAGCTGGTTGAAGGCAATCTCGCCATCGACAAGGCAAGCGAACAAAGCCCTCTGAATAGTGCGTTGGTCTGTAGGCTGATTGCGAGCCTCGAGAGCACTGTTGATAGTCTGGGCATAGTCGCCTTGTAAATAAGCATCAGTATATTCTGCGTTGGGCCAATATAGCAATGGTCTCTTACCCTGGGAAAGAAGGTTGCCACTGCAGTAAAGGTAACCTTCGAAGCAATTGTCAGCCATGACAGTGGTAACAAATGCAGTAATGGTCATGGCGGCGATCTTAGAGAAATGCATGATTTATTGTAGTGGGGTAGACAAAGAGTCAATAAAGGTGCTGGAGCTTTTGGAGATGTTGTGATTGTGATGTGAGATGGTGATACCTCCAACATCGGGACGAAGGACACTCCTTTTATAGAGACCCTTCTGCAGAAGCCAAGTCATTTCTTTCAGCGTGTGAACCCGCGTGGTGCTCGGGACCAACTAGCTCCAGCTGATCCGGTGAAAAATGGCCGCACCTAGTGAATTCCAGCACAATCGGCTTTATTGATGGAATCACATCACGACGAAGACATCAGCACGCTGCTGTCACAGATCAGGACTTATGTAAGCTAGACTGAAGGCCCAAACCAATAGTATGGACGGCAATATACATGTTTTCGTCATACATGTGAAGATAGGGCCTTAAGGATACCCTGAGTTGGTGTAATTGCCGTCTTTGCTCATGTTGCACAGTGAAACATTCCTTAATTAGTTACGTAGAACCCTGAGTCGCTCAACTCCACTCTACAGACTAGGGACATAAACGCACTGCAAAGTGATAAGGCGTACTTAGGTACTATACACTGATCCTTCTGCCGTACAAGTACGGCCCCCTAGGGCACAAGGGGAGGGTCCAGTTTCATTGATCATCAAGCACCAGGGGATGAGGAGGCAATGCTTTGTTCGGGAGGGTATTGAGTCCGCGTAAATGACCTGTGCTCAGCAGTCTTATTCACAAGGCATTCATAGACAAGATAGGAGGAATATAATTAACTGTTCCCGGGCGACCAGGTGTAATATCACCAGATAGTATCACTGGGCGCGAAGCTTGCTAGCAGCTTTCACAGAAGTTTCGCCATACATTTATTCATAAAATGCAGTTAATTTTGTGAGTCCGACTGAAAATCGTAATCGCTATGGCGCCATGGCGAGCGATGCCTTTGCAAGTTGTAAAATGCACTCAGTTGTAAGCTTCCATAGCACGTCCCTGGTCTTCTTCTTGAGCCCCGAACCAACAGAATTCAACGTTAACCTATGACTGTAACCTTATAGTGGCCGTAATACGAGGAAGAGTTTCGAAACAAAGCGTTCGAATTGAACTCTCGAAATGGGGTAGTGAACCGTTCCGCAAGCGGCATTCCTAGCACGAAGTGCCTTGCAGGCTAATATGGCCTTCAATGCATGGACGTCGTCCAACAGAGAGCTAAGCAGTAGCTGATTGATCCTCCGAGTCGAATGAACACCAAGTCAAAGGAGGTATGCTGCTAGACGAGGTACTGTGACCTATTCCGAACGGCGATCTGCATGTGAGATTTTCGAAGGAAGAGAGAATTTGAGTGACCTTGAGCTATGGGCGCATGTTCTCAATGCATCTTTACTGCGGTATCTCGTCGTCACCTGAGTTGTCTTGGGTTACGGCCATGCTACGTTCATGACGTCGTAGGTGACAAGCTCGGATTCACGAACTCGGGGCGTGAGACTCGAAATAAGACCAACAACGGAGTAGAGACATAATCCTACTTAGTGTACCTTGCGGCCCGGTCCGTTTCCTCACCCGCAAAGATTCCCATTGAGTAAGATGTTCCGTCTTAGAATGTCTGATAATGAGACCCTTGCATGAGCGACCATTTCCAGAAGTAAGCGGCCGTATCGATCTAGGAATGGAAACGCCAAGATCACAGGATACCAAAACATCTCCGCTTTAACATCATTCGCGATTTAAGAGCTTCTAGCGAACTCCGGTCCGGGCTTATGAAAGCCGTACTAGTCTAGAGGCTGTATTACGTTGAATCGTGCAGATGTGGTCAAGATGAAGGCACAGGTCAAGTTCTTCAAAGGTTCAAAACTATTTCGCAGGCCTCTATTGCCTGCTTGTCAACCATGTGTATTCTCTCAGTAGCAACAATTCATCATGAACTATATCAAGATGAGATAAAGACTGAAACCAGCAGATGCTGTTGATATCGATTACTTCGTTCCTTAGTTCGGCACTACTCTCGCGATGGCGGCGACGTATGGCACTTCCGAGTGGACGAAATTTTGCCTGGAGTATGGCGCAAATCCAAACTCAGTTAAAGTCGTTGACGATTACAAAACTATCTTGGCAGGCACGGCAAAGAAAAGGGAGGTAGATGTGGTTAAGCTGCTGCTTGAACATGGAGCAAGGCGAAAAGGTAGCATGCCCTTGTTGTCGCGGCAGAGAGCGGGCAACTGGACGTAGTCAAGTTCCTTGTAGGGCTTGGGGAGGAATTAGACATTGATGAGATGGAGGTAGAATATCCGAACGATCCAAGAGACTAAAAATATGGGTTCTACATTACACAAGGCAGCGATGAAGGGACACAAAAGCATCGTTGAATTGCTTCTCGAGCATGCCGCAGATATCAATCTCGAGGACGTACAGGGGCGAACGCCATTAACACTGGCCAAACACAATTCGCGCTCAGAGATTGTTGACCTTTTACAAAGGCAAGGTGCAAAGTAGACGGCAATCAGGCACATTTATACAGGTGATACACATTCCGCTCGAAGCAGCTATTCACTCAGTCATACTTTACATGTATTCCGAGTTAAATCTCGCCACGATTCTTTGGTACTGTATTTTCAGCAGTCCAAAACATCATCACATTACTGTAGTCTCTTATAAGTTCCAATCAACTAAAGGAGAAAATCTAGAGTTCCCGACTCACCTTCAGTCCGTGAGGTACTTTATGAAATCATCTCCAACGCCTTCTTTGGGTTTTTGCACCCTTTCAATTTCTACGCCCTTTTGAAAGTGTTCAGATGGTCCTAAGCCTATAGCAAAGGATTCCTTTTGGCGGTAGATGAACATCCAAAGATCCAGTGTTCAAGAAGGCGCAAAACATGATACCAAAAAGTCGTCACACATAGAATGAGAACAATAGCGTAGAACGAGAACACGTGCTTCTGAGCACTTCTTGGGGCGAAGGAGAGCTGAAGCATGGAAAAGAGGACCAAAAGTACGGACCAATAAGTAGGCGGTCGCGCTCCAGTGCGATGCCATCCCGCAGAATCAAGATAATAGACCCAAATCCACCTTTCCTTAAGGAGTTCCGCGTTTTGACAAATGACAGGTCACCGCATCGAGATGTGGCAACCGTTCCAGAGCAAGGCCACGCCGCACGAGGGACCATGCGGATCGCGACCCAATCGTGCTCTGCGCACTCTGTGCGATAAGCAAAGTCCCAGGAAAGCCTCGACCCGCAGCTCGGATAGCGGCCAATGACGGGTTCTCGCACTTAAGTGCGAAACGAAAATCTAAGCCATAGCCTTGTCGTCGATGATGTTTGCGATGGTGCCTGAGCGGCTCAGGCTTGAAACTGCGCCCGAACTGCGATGAGGTGTCAACTTTGGGGCTTTGTTGGTGGGCCTGACGGCGCACGGGGAGACCCAATCATGATGCTTTCGCACTTCAGTGCGTCAACAATACTCAAGCAAAGCCTCGATACTCTGCTGAGCGTGGTCAAGAGAACCAATGATCGAGCCCTCGCACTGATAGGGATGGGCATAAAGTGGATGCATGTGCCTTTTTTCAATGGCGTCAGTGCAGGGGCAACATCTCCCCCAGTGGGGAGAGCCGTTGCATATACAGCTTACCGCTCAGGGACAGATAATCGAGGTCATTGCTTGGCAGCCGGCTCAGGCCAGTAATGTGCGATCGCACTGTACGCATTGGATTCCGTCTCGTTGACCGCAGGCACAAGTGTGGTTTCCTGTCTCCATGAGCAGTCCAGCATATAAGCCCAATATCCCGATGACCAGAGCACTCAATCCATTTCAAACTTCAAAAAAACCCCGTCCTCCAGTTTTTCGCTCAAAGCCAAAAGGTCAAATCAAAATAGGTTAATTGCTCGTCTTCTCTTGACCAACAATGCCTGTCAAAACCCAAACGCTCCAGCCTCAACCGTCCATTCTATTCTCATTGTACCAAACCTCTACTCTCTCCACCTCCCAACAAAACAACGGTTTCTTGGAGACTATCTTCGCCGGCATCGCGGTGTTCGTCGGTCTCCTTGCTCTCATCGTTGCACTCCTCCAACTACACCGAAAGCGTAAACGATGCGTACGTCGGGATCTGGAGCAAATATATGAACTCGAGGCCGTGCTCCCAGATGTACGTGTACGTTTCCTTCCAGTTGTGCTGTTAGAGTGCGTAGGCTGATGCAGAATGTGTAGTTGATGGTGCAGAGAGATGCAGGACGTCGCGGTGGAAGTCGAGGGAGAAGTTAGAAAGAAGGATGCTATGGAAGTGTAGCAGCTGCACCCTGGGTATTAGCATTCTTGGTATCCTCGGTTTGGTCCTGCATCGTTGGCGAAGGAAAACAATCATCAATATTTTGAGTTCGATGCTACACCGATGGCTGAATGCGAACAAGACATGTGAAAATGGTTAGATCTGATCTGATCTCGCTCGCAGATGCATTCCGGAAGATCACTCCAACTCTTCTGCTGATACAAACGACGAGACCATGGTGGAAGTCAATACAAGCAGTACTAGACACGCTCGTCGAACAATGAAATGGCTAGGGAACGTCAAACCTTGTGATGTCATGACAGATGCTCCTTCACTTATCCACAAAGCATTGCGGTGTAGAAGGTAGCAAGACAGTATTGAGACTCGAAGCAGCACATGATGTGAATAGAGGAAGGGGGATGGTGTTGTTTCCGCTTAGTCATTCAGTATCTTTGGGATGAGACGAAACATGAGTTGCCGGATAAGTCGGCAAGTGGTGAGGCATTTGGCAGAGGATCAAGGTTGGCGTGGGGAGGATTGTCGGGTGCTCGTGCGCAGGCATAAGGGAACGACGTGAGGACTAATTATGCTTTCTGATTGTGGGAGTGAAAGGAACAGGAGGAGAAAGTAACGTGACGAGATTCTAGGATGACGAGACGCTGATGGGCGAAGGGGGTGAAGGGTTGGCAGCTAGTGCGAGGGCCTGCAGGGTTCAGGCGCAGAAAGCTTGCGGCTGCTTAGCGAGGAGGCGGCAGGAGCAGGCATGACGTCTCCAATGTGCCTCCCCTAGCTGCGCTGCAACCATCGCGGCACGCTATCACAATCAAGACTGCCAGCCTGCGGCGGCCCATCCCAACATCACACCCGCCACTCCAGACTCCAGCAATGGTGTGCACTCCATCCCGCCCATTGCACTCTCTCCCACGCGCTCGCTGATACATGGTGCGCCCCCCGCCGCTCCCACTCCCACCCCGCCCGCGACTAACCCCCAGCCAGGCGTCTCTCCTCCGCCAAATCGTCGCCGGGCCTCGCGCCAGGCACCCCGAAGCTGGCCTCGACCTCTGCTATGTCACCGACAACAGTACCGCTCCCCCGCTGCACGTGACGGCGCTCTTCCCTCTAACTGCCGCCAGTCATCGCCACGTCGGGCCCCAGCGGCACGTACCCCCAGCGCGCATACCGCAACCCGCTCGACTCGCTCGTCAAGTTCCTCGACTCCAAGCATGGCGACGACTGGGCCATCTGGGAGTTCCGCGCCGAGGGCACCGGCTACCCCGACTCGGAGGTCTACGGCCGCGTCTACCACTACCCCTTCCCCGACCACCACCCGCCGCCCTTTGCCCTGATCCCCAACATCATGGCCAGCATGCGCAACTGGCTGCATGAGAAGGCTGGCCGCGTCGTCGTCGTCCACTGCAAGGCCGGCAAGGGCCGCTCCGGCACCGCCAGCTGCAGCTACCTCATCAGCGAGGAAGGCTGGCCGGTGCACAAGGCCTTGAGCCGCTTCACCGAGCGCCGCATGCGGCCCAACATGGGCAAGGGCGTCAGCATCCCCAGCCAGCTGCGGTGGATCGGCTACGTCGACCGCTGGGCCAAGCACGGCAAGATGTATGTGGAGCGCCAGGTGGAGATTCTCGAAGTGCACTGCTGGGGCCTGCGCGACGGCGTCAAGATACAGATCGAGGGTTTTGTCGAGGACGGCAAAATCATCAAGAACTTCCACACCTTTACCAAAGACGAGCGCGAGATTGTGCGCGGCGAGGTCAAGACTACGGGCATGGCGCAGGCCGTGCAGGAGGTCATGTACAAGAACGGCTTCGGCCCGTCGGCCAGCAAGAAGGACACCAAAACTGCCGATGCTGGCTCCAAGGCCGGCTCCAAAGCGGGCAGCACAAGCTCGTTGGACAAGCCCGATACTCTGGACGGCGCCTCGCTGTCGCGGAAAGCCTCCCAAGAGAGCCTCCCCTTTGGGACTGGTGATGTTGTTTTCCGACCATCAAAGCGCGTCGTCCTGCCCACCAACGATATCAACATCGACGTTGAACGCCGCAACAAAGCTGCCTTCGACTTGACCATGGTCACCGCCGTTGCCCATGTGTGGATCAACGCCTATTTCGAGGGTAACGGCCCCGAGCAAAACGGCAACGCAGACGAGTCTGGAATGTTTGAAATCGGCTGGGAGGCCATGGACGGCATCAAGGGCTCGTCTCGAAAAGGAACACAGGCATTTGAGCGGTTGGCCGTCGTGTGGCGGGCACTCAATGCTGACGAGGGACGCCCCGGCGTCGTCATCACAGAACCCAAGGAGGGCGAGGAGGTGCATCAAACGGCTCCCGCGGATTGGAGAGGTGCAACGGGCGTCGAACCGAGCGAAGGCAAAGACTTGGGCGTACGAACTGGCAGTCCCACAGATTCCCAGGCCGATGTCAGCCGAACGGGCAGTGTGAGAAGCGAAAACAAGAAGAATCAGACAACGGTGAAAGCCCCAGCAAGAAGAGAGAGCGATGATAGCGACACAAAAGACGTCCGATCTCACGGCCCGAATGGAGAAGAGGTTCTCCAGCTTCCGAGTCCATGGACCAATGCGGAAGCCAGCGGCAGCGGGAGCGGGCCGGCTGCAACTGCCTCAGAACCAACGTTGTCCACTCAGCCAGAACAAGGCTCTCCCACTCGCAAGCCTTCCCACAAGGAAAAGTCTGATTCGCATGAAAAAGAAGGCCATGTTGAAAAGATTGCGCATGACTTGAAATATCATGTCTCAGGCGCGGCATCCACAAGCGAGTTGCCCGATGGCCGACCTGAAAGCGAGCTGAAGGACGTCAAGGAACATGCTCTTGGCCATCTTCACCTCGGGAGCAAAAAGTCGAGCTCATGAGTCTTGATGGTTCTGTTGAAGCGTTTCAGTCTTGTTCATGCTTTGGATTGAGACCCTATTGTCGGTTGGTTGAGAAAGAACGGGGCGTTAAGGGCTTGAGGACTTGTTCGGCGTCTGGTCAGCGTATCACAAACGCGCACGAAGCGTGTCTACGCACGGGTTGCAGGCTGCATGATGCATTGACGAGGCGTTGGACAGTGAGGGACATGAGTACAGACCCGGATACAACTTGGGTAGGTTTTGCAGCTCTCGGATTGGGCGGCATGCGTCTTGATTCTCGTCTTAGATATACCATTTGCTTTCACGTCGCCATAGTTGCAACCCCATACATACATGCTAATTGGCATTTTCTCGAGCCCATCCACCTACAGAAGCATTGGCGACATGTCAACACAATAGAAAGTGAGGCGAGCGTTTCCCATCCTCTAGTCGCTAAGCGGTGAGCCGGCATGCCAAAAATAGCTAGCCGACTGCCTCCTCCAATGCTAGTGCAGGACGTGTGGCCAGTGAATGCCACACACGAACGACCACGCCAGCACTCGAGAAGCATTCTTGGGAACACAAAACTAATTTGAGCGAGCCATGATGGTCCATATTCGCTGCCCTCCGTACGCTCGTGTGCAGGCATCAAAGCGTCACTGCACGCGGCACGCCCGAAGCACGACCATGGTTCGTATAAGAGCCGGCCCGCAGTCACTCGATGCATTCTCGCGAACCCGACCGTTCGATCGAGCGACACATTTGTGCCGTTTTTGGAAAGACAGGTCCCAGGAATTGAGCGACACGGCGACGACATACACCGACGAGGCTGAAGGCGCGTAAGAGAAGGCTGAGCAAAGCACCCTCTCTTCACGTCATTGGCGGCAACCTCACCGGTCGCCCACAAATCATCCCATCTGCATATCATCTGTTAAACCATTCAGCCTGGTTCAGCCAATCTGTGGCGCTATATTTCCGTCAAAGGGTGGTGACGACTAGGCAACCGATCTTGGCCGGCACGCTGACGCCAGGTAAGTGCGGCCTCTGGTGCAAGACTCATGTATCACCAAGTTGATAGGCTGATCATAGACTTGAAAGTGCGGCCTCAACAGATCCATCCAGGCGTCGATACTCAGCTCAGCAAGCTATTAGAAGCAAAGGCAGGGTTCTGCAATTGCTCCTTCGTGATTCCTCACTTGCATGTGCGGGGTAAGAAGCAGGACGCCCGAGTAAGACAAAAGAACGAGCCTCCTCGAGTGGTACAGCGGCAACATCTGATAAGCACAAGGCTAGGCCGTCAAGGTAAACGCGACAGAAAGTGCAGGTTAGGCAGCACTTGCGGCTCGTGCGGATAAAAGGTTCATCAGTGCTTGTGACCCTCTTCCCCTCAGCCTTACTCTTTGAAAGACAATATCTATTCAACAAACATCCTGGTCCATCGCTGAGCGCTTGGTCAATTGTTTTCACAAACTTTCGAGACAATCAAACGGCCTAGCAAAGCATTTGACTCATGAACGGCCAAGACACCACAAAGACTACTTCTGTCAACACCCCCTTAAAATCTAAGGTCAACAAGAAACTTTCAGACACTTCATCATCGTCACCAGTCATCGTTCCTACCCCATCAGTAACGTCTGAGCCTGACGATCTCGCACTGCGGGACACTCAAAGCATGGAATCTTCGCAGGAAAAGACCGAAAACCAGGTCGCGGATGAGAGCTCGACAACGCAGGAGCAACCGGCCCCTGTTGTTGCCCCAGCCGAGGGACCAAAGGTTCCTGTCGTGTCGGCGAAGAAGACAGATAAGAAATCCAAACGACTAACGAAGAAGGCGAAGCGCAAAGCTGAGGAGAATTCCTCTTCTGAGTCCAGCGATTCTGATAGCGACAGTGAGTCAGAGGATAGCACCGAGGATGAAAAGAGAAAACGCAAGATCAAGAAGAAGTTAGCCGCCAAACGTGCTGCTAAGAAGAAGGAGAAAGCCAAGGCGAAAAGCAAGAAGAGCAAGAGCAAGAAGTACGACTCCACGAGTGACGAATCTAGCTCTAGCGATTCTTCTGACTCGGACTCCGAATCTGGGGAGGAGACCAAGAAGAGCCGACGGAAGGCTTTGCGTGCCAAAGCTAAGAAAAGAAAGAGCAAGAGAGTTCAGAGTTCAAGTGATGAAAGCAGCTCCGACTCCTCGTCCAGCTCTTCTAGCAGCGACTCAGATTCCGAAGATGAAAAGTCCAAGCGGAAACGATCCAAAGCCAAGCGTAAGAGCAGGAAATCCCGGAAATCAGACTCTTCGTCTTCAGATACTGACTTGTCATCTGCTGAATATGCACCGCCTGTTCCGCCTGCAGATTTGGCCGTGGATGCACCTCTTACGGCAGAACAGCTGGACTCGCAAGTCAAGCAAGTGAGTGTAATTCTCAAGGATCTCCGGCTGAAGCAAAGCGCAGCTCACGCTGTGGCTGGGACATCCAAACTCGACAAACCTGTCAAGAGGAACGTTCTTGAGTTCAAACGAGTGGATCAAGTTTACGATATGAAGCTTCGTGACTGGAAACTGGTTGAGAGCAACAATGTCCAGAAAGACGAATTCGACTGCGTCTTTACTGTCCGAAGGCGGCTGGACTGGGAGGGCAAGTACAAGGAGACTCAGGTCGACATCAAGTCCAAACTCCTTCGGAATGCCCTGCAGGAAATTTTCAAGGAGTGCAAGAGCATCAGCTTGGTTGAGGATACACCACAAGTTGACCCGCACACCCTCTTCCACTACTACAGCGAGATCAAGAGCTATATCAAGAAGACGCTAAAGCCAAAGCTCAAGAAGGCCAAGAAGTCCAAAGATAAGAAGTCGCTGACTTCACAAATTGCTCAGTGCAAGCTACTCCTCAGCTACATTGACGAAGACTATGAATCAGTGCGAAAAGCGTTGAAGCCTATGCTAAAAGCTGGGACTATCACATACGACCTTGTTTGGGCACTTTTCAAACCAAATACGATTGCTTTCACTCCTACGTACACAAACAAGGACGATCCGCGATGCTTCAAAGTTGACTTTTCGTATGAGTATGAGAGCTGGATGACTGGGTTGAAGTCCCTCGTTGTCGATGGCAAATACCTGGAATACGACGGCAAAGCGTTCGGTCTTGGGGATCATCAAGTCATGATTCAAGCTTTCAAGGGGCACAAAAAGATTACGAGCTTGGCGGCGTATCCTCTGAAGTTTCACAAGGACTCAGAAGTAAGTTCAGATTCTTTTCTTTCGCATGAGCTTTCAGCTGATCATGGTGTAGGGTATTCGCACCCAGCTTATCGAGCGCGGTAAGAAGTTCGTTGCTCTTCAAGGTATGAACTACCGTCTGCAAAAGGGCATTGCGTACATGAAGCACAAGAACAGCATCATCCGATTCAATATCAACGGTCGTGTCATGGTTGATCCTGCGATCTTCCGCCGTATCAATCCGAACTACGCTCTCTCCTACATCAAACAAGATGAACTTAACCAGGATGAGGAGGGAGAGGAAGAGGACGATGAAGAAGACGAGAGCTGTGGTTGCGAATCAGGCGACGAGAGCGGCGAGGAGAAGGAAAAGATCCGCCTCGTGATGTGGAAAGACCACAAGGGCAAGAAGCACCCCATTCGCGTCCCTCAAAGCGTCATCGACAAGGAAACCGGCGACTCGGCCGACAAATCCCTCGACAACGACGATGAAGCGCACGAAACTAAACAACATGTCTTCACTGAAGAAGAGCTCCTCATCGCTGCCCCTGTTGTCCTGGGCTTCGCCTTCTCCGAGAAACTCTGGCTCGAATTCTCCCTCGCAGGCATCGACGAAATCGCCTGGAACGACGAAGCCTTCGACTCGCTCGTGCTCCCCTCACGCATCAAACAGAACCTCAAAGGTCTCGTTTCATCCCACCGCTTCAATGCCGCCCGCACCATCGACGATGTCATCCAAGGCAAAGGCAAAGGCCTCAACGTGGTGCTCCACGGCCCACCTGGTGTAGGCAAAACACTCACTGGAGAGTCAATCGCCGAGTACCTCAAATGCCCGCTTTACGCCGTCTCAGCCGGCGAATTGGGCACCAACTCGCGCTCGCTCGAGCAAGATCTCAACCGCATTATGGACATAACGCACTCGTGGGGCGCGATCCTGCTGCTCGACGAGGCGGACGTGTTCCTCGAGGCGCGCCAGCCACACGACATCCACCGCAACTCTCTGGTATCTGTGTTCCTGCGGCTTACCGAGTACTACCAAGGCATTCTGTTCCTGACGACGAATCGCGTCGAGACGTTTGACGAGGCGTTCCAGAGCAGAATTCATATGGGAATCAGGTATGAGAATTTAACGGCTAAGGCGCGCAAGAAGATCTGGATGCACCATATTGGGAAGGTGGAGAAGATGGGCAGGGAGGAGAAGGAGAAGGGCAAGAAGGGCAAGAGCGGAGAGAAGAAGGATAAAGCTAAGGAGTTGGATGGCGAGAAAGACAAGGAAAAGGCCAAACCGTTCTCCGAGGCGGACTACGATGAGTTGAGTAAGCGCGTTATGAACGGGCGACAGGTATGTTTTCCATTTCCCTTTTTCATCTTCTCGTTCGAGGCCCTGTGTGATACGTGTGCTGACGACCTCCACAGATCAAAAACATGGTCAAAACCAGTCAATCCATCGCGCTCGCCGAGAAGACGCCGTTCGGCATGGAGCACATCAAGCGCGTGCTTGAAGTTGCAGAGGCGTTTGAGGACGATATGCGCGGTGGCAAGGGGTATAGAGATGCGATGAGGCAGTATACGTAGGCGCTGCTGTGCGGTGCGGAGCTGTGCTGTCTTGTCTGTGTATCTGGTGTTGTGGTAGATCCAGGGAAGGGGATTGTGGACGACGAAATGATACGATACGACATGACGCAGTACGAAACGACACTACGAAGAAGCATGAAATTGCACCTCAGCTCGGCTTCAATCGTGGTGTCGAGATGAGCTTGGAGTTCGGGATGCTGAGGAGGGCGGTGTACGCGTACCTTTGTTTCCTCTCTCCTTACTTTCTCTGTTGTTCTTTTACATTGTTATTTAACGATCATACTTACGGCAATATACGTTTCTCAACTCCTCGAACATGTTTTATTTTTTTTCGTTGCTTCTTTTTCCTTTCGAACATGTGTACTTTGGTAAATTTGTTTGTTCATTAGCTTGCTTGGGTAGTTGTGCAATTACATCCTTACGGCCTCTGATGGTGAAGGTAACAGGCTCAGCTTCCTGAGCTGCTTGAGATACACGTGAATATCTAGCAGAGAAAATAGCGGAGTGCTTCGGATATCGAGAAGGTAAGTTGTAACGGGCCAGATGAAGGACCAGAGAAATGCGCAGGTTTCAAACGCTGTGGCTGGCATCGGAGTGCGGTGAGCATCCGTCAGAGGGACATCAGTAAGCTGGCGTGAGTCGGTGAAGTGGTAGAGAGTATGGCGGACTAGAGTACAAGTCCGAGCGATTGTGTGCGCAATTGGCGCGGATGCATGAGGAGAAGATGGCTTGGCTTCCGCTCGAAGGCCGCAAGGGAAGGTAGTGGCTTCGGATTGTTCGCGGTGTGAGTAGGCATACGGGATACCGAAACAATTCATTATGCTTTGAAATTCGCTGGACACATTTGACAGTCGTTTAGCTCCAACGCAATAAACCAACAACCTATTCTTATTACACAATTAAGATATTCTTTTCTCGCAAATCCTCCAGTACCCTAAATTCTGCACTCTCGGCTGCTTGTCATTTCCACGATGCTGACTAGCATCTCCCAGCGGTCATCGGCTAATGTTCCCCCACAGCCTCACCCAGATTAAGCTTAAAATCCTTCGGCAAGCCACAGAGTGACATTCGCTGCAACGAGATCCTAAGGCTGAGGTGCCGCTTACCTTTTTCGAGGAAGGTCGTCTCGTGTTGCTTTGTGTGCATGGTAGGGCTCTCGTATATTTAGATGGGGGAGGAAGGAATAGGCGTCTTTGCTTGCATGATGGTGTCGGTGTTGCCGCGATGATGGCGGGATGGGGTGGAGTGGAAGAGTGGTGAGCGTGAGGCTAGCAATGATGGGCAGAACTGCAAATTGGGAATTTTTGTATTGGTTCAAGTTGTATCGTCGAATCTATCTTTGCTCCAAAGTTGGGTTAATTACCAGCGATTCTTTGCTAGAAAGTACGTTGGTACTGTAGAAATTAGGCCACCTCCCCCAACCGCTTAAAATTAACCTCCTCCTTGCCCAGCCAACCGAGCTACCGTGCTACCTAATGATCGTAACTTGCGCATCCCAAAGCAGAGAAACAAAGTCGAACTTTCCGGGTTCAAGAAGCATGCTGCGCTGAAATCGTATCCTCCGAGCCAGCATGGGAAGTGGTAGGGATCATACAGCCGCAAAACTGTCGCTTCACCGCTGTCATGTCGCCGACCTTTGTCAGCCTCAGTGGGGACACAGCTGGCTCGCTGCAACGCAAACCACCGACTTCGCCGTGCTGCAATGCTTGGCGATCGTGACAGAGATGAGACGATGTGCTGCGGATGGAGATGTCTTTTGATAAATAGAGGGAGGTTGACCTAGATTTGAGATTCATCAACTCAGCAACTTTCAAGCATTTCAATCTCCTTATTTCATTTCTTCTCCATTGCGACAATTCAAATCTTTTCTTTCAAAACAATCTTCATTCCCAGTCCCTCAACAAAAAAAACACCAAAACCATGCGTTCCGCTCAGCTTTCTCAACTCTTCCTCTTCCTGTGCTGCCTCCCGCTTGCACTATGCCTCACCAAGCGCACCGCACTCGTCAAGATCCAGAACAACACCCCTGACACCATCAGCGGCGCCAGCATCTCGCACAAGTATAGCGATGTCTACAAGAATCAATTCGACTTCGTCTCCATCCCCGCGTACTCGACATCGACAGAGGTCATGGAGGTCCAGTACAACACGGGCGCCTTCACCACGGGTCGCGACTGGTGGTTCGTCACATACCACCGCGCCGTTGCGTCTGCAGAGAAGCCCGGCTCGCTGAAGATGTGGTACACTGACCCATCCAACTTCCGATCCATCATCGATTTCCTAGAGAGTGTAGCACCAAGCTTGATCAAAGCGGCCATCAAGGCCGCGCAGGGCAGCAATCCGGCACTTTTGCCTGCGGCCAGAGCGGCGCAGATTGCGAGCAAGGTCATGTGCAAGGCGCTGTTCAACAACGAGTCGACTGCGGGGTTCAAGCAGCATATTCTGAGGAGCGAGGATGAGGGCAAGGTGACGCTTGTGGTTATTGAGGCGGATAATGATGTGGTTTTCAAGTCCAAGTCTGGGAATTCGGAGACGGTGACGTCGACCAAGTGGGTGGATGCTGAGCATGCTTAGGGGGGTTAGAGGGGATTGAGAGGGGGAGTGGTTAGGGGAGGGGTGGTGCATTCAGGGGTGAGGTGTGCTGTGTTTGATGACTTGATGAGGATTTATTGGTGGATTCTTTCTCTCGTTACTACTAGTTTTGGGCGGACTTTGTCTTGTAGAAGCGTTGTAGCATTTTTGCGTTGCATATGGGGAGGTAAATTAGAGTCTAGAATATTTAGCAGTGGAATGTTCAGAATGAATCAATTCGAGCTTCCAGTTGTGTTCTTGAATTAACAATTGGTGAGAGGATCTTAGGATATCATTGAGGTTGATGAACGATGTCGTCCTGCATCCGTGAATAAGGTTTCTTTCACAGCGAGGCTGACGTAAAGGAGGCGGCGGAGGTCTAGACCGCCATTCATCGAGTGGACGGGCGTGCCAAGCAGGTGGCTGGCACCTTCGTCCCTCGATAGGCGGGCCCCCGCTCCTGCCTCTCGCTCGGAAACCTCTGGGGTTCTGGGAACAATCCTCATCCTTCACTTATTCCCGCCCTCGCACAACCGCCTCGCGTCACATCCATGCCGCCCAAGCCCTCGCGCTGTCGCTGCAATTGCCTCTAACCTGTCCCCATTGCCGCAGAGACGCGCTGGCCCGCTCGTCTGCAGCTAGCCGCTCTGCGCGCAGCAGCAATGGATGGCGACGACGTAAAGGCCTCAATGTCGCTGAGTCCTGGCCCGCACTCGAGCGCGACTCCTCCCCAGGGCGTGCACCAACCGCCCAAGAAGAAGCAGAAGCGCAACAAGCCGACGCTCAGCTGCGAAGAGTGCGTCGAGCGCAAGACCAAGGTGAGTCCATGTCTGCCGCCATCCATCTTCATGTCCATGTTGCAGCTGCATCGGCGTGGGCCAGCAGCCTGCACAACCCAGACGAGACGACAGGGCTGAACACGTGCGCAGTGCGACCGCACCCGGCCCCAGTGTCTGGCCTGCATCAAGCGACAGTCGACCTGCAAGTTCTCAGATATTGCAAACTTAATTGCCTCGTCGGCCGACAAGTGAGTCGCCCTTTTGCGTCGCCGCGCTCGTCTGCTAAGCACTTCGTACAGGGTTGGCGCCGCGCGTAATGCTCCCGCCCGAGCCAGGAAACAGAGCGCCAAACCCACACTGGGCGACACGCAGCCGCATGCCCTCCCTGTTCATGTAAATAATCCCCTTTCTTATTCCCGTGTTGCCTATCAGACGCTGCTTCTCGCGTGAACACCTGTTCGCCCACCTCGGCCGGCTCGCTCGGCTGCAGGCTGCTCAAAAGGCTTGCTAAGCATTCTCTCGGCGCGTGCTGATCCACCCCCAGGTTCCACCAACCCCAATCAGGACGCAGTATCGCAGTGTATCATTATCCTCATCGGGCTCATCGCCTTTTTTGCTGTCTAACATACCGTACTCGAACCAGACGCCTGCGCCCTTCTTTGGCCTTGGCTCGGAGCATCCGTTCGCCAATTACTGGACCAGTCGTGGTGGTGTTGCTGAAGTTGTCGGAGTCCTTCCAGCCAAGGAGCAGGCCGATATCCTCGTCGACAAGTATTTCGATGCTGTCGATCCAGTGTATCCCATGGTCCACCGTCGGAATTTCTATGCCGACTATGAGCGTTTCTGGTCACTGCCGCTCGAGGAGAAGCGTGAGGCCGACCCTGTTCTAGTTGCTTTGCATTTCGTCGTCTATGCCATGGGAACCCAATTCATACACACCCCCTCAAACCAGGAGAGAGCCCAGATTGCCGAATTCTACGTCTCGGCAGCCCAGCAATCGTTGCGCCTGTCATCATACCTTAGTCGTGCCTCAGTTAGGACTCTGCAAGCTATGGTACTCATCGGCTACTTCCTCATGAATGACAACCATGCTTCAGATGCATGGGCATTCGGTGGCGTGCTTGTACGCCAGGCCTACGCCATGGGTCTACATCGCGATCCCGACATCATCGCGCCTCGGTGTTCACGAAGTGATAAACAACAACGCCGGAAATTATGGCAAGCCATCTTTTTCCAAGACACCTTTCTCACCGTCTTGCTGAAGCTTCCACCAACAACGACATTTTCCGATATACGTCCGGAGTCTCTGAGTGACGAACTCGATGACTACATTCCAAATGGCGCCTCGAACGGCACCACGGACCCCGTCATAAATCCGATGAGCATCAGTAATATTGCCTCTATCAAGGACATATATCCATCCTATGAATTATCCGATCGCCAGTACATACGGTCCATGTGGCACATGGCCATCCTAGTCTCTCGCACTGTCTGCACACCGAGATCACTCGCAACACCACTGACACATTCAATATCCCACAAGCAGGCACTCATCGCTGAGTACTTTGCATTACATGCTACCTTTCCAACGCATCTTACTACTTCGGATGAAGAGACGATTAGAAACATGGCCGAGGCTAATCCTCGGGGACTACGCCAGAACCTTTTCTTCCGGAGCAATTTCTGGCACTGTGTCATGGCAATTCAAGCTGATGAGAATCAACCAATGGGTGTGGCATGTGATGTCAAAGGTGCACTGGAGGCTGCTAGGATGGCTTTGCAATCTTTTTTTCATTTTTGGGAGTATCTGCGGACGGATGCAAGCGTTTGGTGGGTGTTTCAGCATCGAGCTTTTGAGGAAGCGGTAAGAGTACTCCATACACTGTACGCTGCAAAAGCTAACATGGTCAGCTTCTTATGGCTCGAATACTTGGAGCACAAGCAGAACCGCTATCACCTGATACAAATGGCATGCCCCCCTCATCCGACTCGCTATTACAACTTGCTAAGGATGATGCACGAAAGTGTCTTGAGATTCTTGACGTGGTTGGTATAGCTCCGGAGATGCGAAAGACGAGAACCGAGGTGCTGAGGACAGCATTCTTGGATATTCTTTGGTAATATGCGTGCCATATCTTCAGGTACGATTACTAGTTGCACTGCTTGCTTCGATTCTGTTGTATATGTTTAACGCTACCTTTGTTAATGTCATTGAGGTCGATGGAATTTGGCATGTGTGACAGCCACTGCCATTAAAGCTATTTTCAAAGAACCAATAAGATTACTTGTCTACAAGTAACCCATCGAGATGCAGCTCGAACCTCTACATGGCACTGGGAGTGCGAGCCGTGTACAAGGCTGGGTAAATTAGTATCGCTGCCTAGTGTCGGTGACCGTGCATGTGCCGCATGGCGGCCTAATCAACCTTATAACACCAAACTCCCTTCGTTTTTCATATCAACCACGCCAAAGTCTTCTAAAGTTTGATCCTCGGTCTCCCTTCTTATACATCTGCTTCCTCCCAGAAAAATTATAAGCTTTTGCACGCAGCACAACATGGGTCAAGGCCAATCCCAGAATCAACGGGCATCAACACCAGAACCGGAACTCAGCCCAGAAGAGCGGGCTCAAGCACAGGCAGAAGTATGTTCTTCGACTAGACTCCCGCCTATAAATGTTTTCATTCTTCAAGCCTCCCCTTTCGCACCAACTCATGCATGTTCCTCACATGCGCTCTACTGACAAGGCGAGCAGATGCGTGCCAAGCAACAAGCAGCACTAGACAAACGACTCGCGGGCCAGCAGAGGAAGGCAAACCCTGCGACGGGAGAGGGCAATGAGGCGCAGGGCAGTCAAGGGAGGAAGAAGGAGAGTGCGCTGCAGCAGATGAGTAGGGAGAACGTGGGGTGGAGGGAGTTGGATGCTCAGGGGGATGTGAGACGATGGGACTGAGGGCTTTTCTGTGGAGGTTTCAATGGAATAGTACTGGTCTATTTGGTTGTGGAGGATTGCAGTCAGTATTTCAAGTGCAGTAAATCTTTCATTGCAGCCACTTAGTCGGGGGCAATGTCAAAGGAGAGACGCCGCTTGTGGCTGTGATCTCAGCCGCAGGGCGGGTTCATTCGGCGGCTAGCGACGTTTACGGTTAGCTGATTATGTAACAACGACAGAGGAAAGCCCTCGGGTTGCGTTCGTCCCAACTTCAAGAGCCACAAGAATATTGATGACATCTTTCGCAGAGACTGGAACGATATGTCTGAATCGCGAGTAGTGAAGAGAAAAACGCATACCAAGTCGCGCAACGGATGCCTTCAATGCAAACAGCGTCACACCAAAGTAAGCCCTTCTTTTCTGGACGACACTACAGCCTAGCCCTGTGTCATTCAGGAGCCAATCATCGAGGCCTCCATTGCTTTCAACATCAATGGATTAGGTCTTGACAAGCGCAATGTCAATACTGGTCGTCTGTGGTCTATGTTTCCTTTCATGCTCACTGATGGTAGTGTAACGAAACGCGTCCTCGCTGCGCAAACTGTGTCCGTCTGGACATTCCCTGCGTGTGGCCCAATACCGCAAATGGCTTCTCATCTTCACCACAACAACAAAGTCCAAACAGCCATCCATCCCCATACGCGGAACCAGCTCCCTCTGCTACTCCGGATCTTGGTTCCGACCTTCCTCTTGCTGATTTGCGCCTACTGCACCATTGGACTACTACTTGCGCCAAATCTTTACATCCATCGATCGACACAAGAATAACCGAAGTGTGGTCAAATGAGTTCGTCGAGATTGGATTCGATTATCCCTTTCTTCTCCGTGGCTTCCTTGCGATCTCAGCCGTGCACAAGGCATCCTGTCTTCCACCAGGAGACCGGCAAAGTCTACTCCTTCAGGCCGATTCGCATATCAGTCGTTCTCTAGACACATACAGAAAGCACCTCGAATCACCTTCTGCCGACACCGCTATCGCGATGTTCATGCTATCATCAGTATTACTAACATATAATTTTGCCTCGGCGCAACTTGAAAAGCCAGATGATCCCATCGGCGCATTGCATCATTGCTTCATGTTGCTCAAAGGCATCAAGACCGTTGTAGTTCCCCACTGGGAGACTATTAAGCACAGCTCGGCGTTCGCTTACATGACAAGCATGTCTTCGGAAAAGGTGCTCGAAGATCTGGACGAGCTCGCAAAGGACGATAAAGACGAGCAAATGCTGACGCTTATTGAACTGACTGAGCTCCTCTTGGACACTCAGGACAAGGACGCCTGTACCAGTGCTATCAATGAGCTTCATCGCATGTCGCTGCGATTCCACCACCTGTATCCTGGGTCCGACGAATACTCTCTCCTCTTCCTCTGGCCGGCAAGGGTCACCGATCGCTTCTTCGATCTCTTGGCCGCTAAAAATCCGGTGTCATGTATCATCTGCATACATTTTGCAGCATTACTGGCGAAGGGACGACCCGTCTGGTGGCTCCAAAAATGGCCACAATGGCTTCTTACGGCTTCTGAACAATTGCTCGCTGCAACACCGGACCTTCTTAAGTGGCTGGCGTGGCCACAGCAAGTCATAAACTCGCAGATATGTGGTTGATGGGCGTGTTACAGTTGCGAGCAACGTCGGGAGTTCGTCCAGATGATTGCAACAAGGTCATTCTCAATACAGCCTATGATGAGAGAGCCAATTCTATTCAGCCTCGACATTCTCAGGGAGAGTTTTCCAAAATCGAAGGTGAACGCATTGCGGGCGACGCGACCCAATCGCATGGTAACCACGCTCAATTCCAACCCCAGTCGTAGTCTGTGTTTCGAAGGGCGAGTTTGATTCTGCCTCGTAAAGTGCAATGCTCCTTGTTGCACGGCGCTAGATGGTTGCATAGGAGCTGCTGTTTCGATATTCGCAACAGTGTCCATGTAAAGGGCAGAGGGACGTATCCAAAGTGGGATGAGCTTGCGAGGAAGTCGGCCACTAACCCGGTACTAGGTACGAAGAGACAGGCTTGGTAAAGGCACTGCCTCAAGCATTGCGTCTTCCGAGGGGTGCGACGATGAAATAACCCCCCCGAGATCCACACTTATCCCGATTTGGACACGGGGACTGCCGTACGGTCTATACGGTCTCGTAACATCGGCCAATCACAACCGAGGCACCCAAATACGCTTTATACGCTCGCCGGAGTGCATGACGGGAGATAGTAGTCAACAACTCAAAGAAAAATTTGTGCCTTCATATAAACACCGAACAATGCCATATCACCGCTGCTCAGGCAGCAAGCTTTGCGCAACCTTCCCTTCAGTATTACGGTTACCATCTAGACTTTCCTTTACCTGCAATTCCCGTCGAGGAAACCGTTTCCAACATGTCCACCGAACCGTACCGCCCAGCGCTCGATGATCCAAACGCCTACGTTCTTTACCGTTATATTCCGTCACGGATTCCGGCGATGATATTTGTGGTGGCATTTGGTCTCACTACGCTCCTTCACATATTCCAGCTGGTAAGGAAGAGAACGTGGTACTTCATACCACTGGTCATAGGAGGCATTTGTACGTTTTTCGACGAGGTCGCTTTCAAGAATAGAATACTCACGTTACCGTAGTTGAAGCTATAGGCTTTGTTGGACGCTTCATCTCCCATGATGATATTTGGGCACTTGGTCCATTCATCATGCAATCCTTGCTCATCCTCGTCGCACCTGCTCTTTTCGCGGCATCGATCTACATCATTCTCGGACGCGTAATATTGCTTGTTGATGGAGAACGATACTCGCTGGTCCGTTTGAAGTGGTTGACAAAGACCTTCGTTTTGGGAGATGTGTTGAGCTTTCTGCTCCAAGGCTCGGGCAAGTCTATTGTAGAAGTGGTTATACTAGGCAAGACTGACTGTTATAACAGGAGGTGGCATTCAAGCTGCAGGTTCAATTAGCGCCCTTCACCTCGGCGAGAAAATTATCATCATCGGCTTATTTGTCCAACTCCTCTTCTTCGGCCTCTTCATCGTCGTCGCAGCCACATTCCACCGTCGCCTCGTCGCCGACCGCGCCGTCAAAAAGCAATTTGGCAACTTCCGCTCCAAAAAATCCGCCAAGCATCGCCATCTAACCAGCACCTCGTCTACCGCCCCATTCTCCTCAGACGTCTCGCGCATCAACATCGACAATCTTCCATGGAAGCGTCACCTTTACAATCTCTACATAACTAGCGCACTCATCATGGTCCGAAGTATCTTCCGTGTCATTGAATTTATCCAGGGCAATGCAGGTTACCTGCTCAGCAACGAACTCTATCTCTACATTTTTGATGCTGCTCTTATGTTGTTGGTTATGATCGCATTCAACTGGGTGCATCCCAGTGAAGTGACGGATGCGCATCAAAGGAGACTTACGAATGAGGCAGCTACGGAGTTAGAAAGAACTCGAGAGGGATATTTGGTAGCGGATGAGGAACGTGCTGTGCCGAATTCTAGACAGAAGACGCAGTATGCTGGGGGATGGGCACCATCGAGAGGGTCGGGTTACTGATTTGAGAGGGATGATTTGAGATTTGAGGAAGGATATTGGACCTCTGCGGATTACTTTCACGAGCAGATAGGTATCATGCTTAGCGCAAAATACTTGCGCAATGTTGACTGGAAACAAAAGCTGGCTGCTGGTCACCACGGCTAGGAATTCGAGATTACACCCTGTATCAAAGCATTTGAGCGTTTACTAGACTTGTACACAATAGACACAATTAGATTCTTTTTGATCATTTCCCAGGTTCTATTCATCTACAAGTACTTCAAAAGTAACCCTTATCCTCCCATGGACTCCTCCTCTTTGCCCAATCCTCAATCGGCGTCAACTTTACCCCCAACTCCTTCGCGACAGGTTCCATATCAATGTTGAACGGCTCATCCTCCGCTTCATTGTAGTATGTGTACGCTTTGAACATCTGACTAACAATCCTCTCGGTCTCCAGTCCCCGTCCTTGCATCGTCTTACCGATCTTCTCGCAGAAATCCGACACAGTCTGATTTTCAAATTCCAACTCCCTTCCCCAAGCACGAGACAACTTAGCTGCAAGTTGCTCGAGCACCACCGTCTCCAACCCACCAACGGGGATATCTCGCCCTGCCAGCTCAGGTCGTTGCATCGCCGCGACCATGATCTGTGCTACATCGTGGTGGCAGATCCAGGACACCCGCAGCTCAGGCTTGTGGCAATATACGACGGTGTTTCGGTCGCGTATAGGCGCCAGCGCCCACCCCTCGAGCAGGTTGTCCAAGTACACGACGGGTTGGATACTAATCACAGGAACGCCGGAGGCACGCAGCCGCTCCCGCATTTCGCGGCGATCATCTTGCGCTTTGATGTCCTGCTTCTCCAGGGGTACTGGCATACTCGTATTGAACAGGATGAGCGGGACATTTGCGCGCTTCGCCGCGGCGCCGATGGCATCCGCTGCGGCTATAATGGGCCCGGACTGATTGAAGGATGTCGACGGCAAGTTGAGGAAGATGCGATCTGCTCCGCGGAGAACGGTGGCGAGGGCCGCCGCGTCGGCGAAGTCTGCGGCGAAGGTTTCCACGGGTTCGTTGTTGATGGAGAGTGGTTGCGGGTTCCGGGATACGGCGACGACAGAGTGGCCTGCGTGGACGAGGGCGCGGACTTGGTGTCGACCTTGGACTCCAGAGGCGCCGAAGACGACGACGCGCATGGTGAATGAATAATCTTTATGAGTCCGTGTGGTGATTCCTGTTGTCGTTCGACTCCTTTTTGACGATGTTTGGTTGGTGGGTCCAGTTGTTGGAGGTGAGTTCCTCAGTGGTGTAACTTCGGGTCGAAAGCTTCCAGATGTCTGGTCAGGACAAGGTGGATGGTCGTTTTGACTAAGTACATCACTGCGGTTAAGGTTTTCCGCTTTGGCACACGGCTGTTTGACTCCGCATTCTCCGCATCTTTACGCTTGAATTCACGAGAAAAGAAGTAAGGCTTTCGTAGATCGTATACAAGTGGATGTACTCGAGGCGCAGGACAAGTCAGGGGTCGGGGCATGCACGTGAGTGGCATTTTCCATTCTGCATTCTTCATTCTCTTTTCCCCACAGTTTGGTCCTGACGAGGCTAGCGTGCCGCAATGTGTAAGCTAGTGTCGAATGTGGTTAGAGCAATGTTAAATGTCGGACGTCCCAACATTCAGATCGAAAGAACAGGATTCGATATATTTGATCATCGAAACGTCCATCGACGAGGTTGGAGGCTCTCGCGCGTTTGGAGAGATCAACGGTAAACGGAACCACTCTTGATAGCCACTCTCAAATCGGAGCAATGCTTGACTTGACACTTAACAATCCATTGGGAACCCAGAGGCATGTAGAAACCACTTGTGTCCCATCGAGTATTTCATGGCAGTGAATTTAGTAGAAATATGAAGTAGAAAAAGGAAATAGGAAAATGCGATATGAATCTGAGAAATGTTTCAAACAACTCAATGTTATACTTCAGAGTGCAAGACTGGTTATCAGAACCAAACAAAACAATTGTCACTTGAAACTAAGGGTCTGCAATGCTGATATGCAGGAACCGAGACCCACAAATGATTCACAACCACGGTTCTTTACCATAATTCACGGTTTGGAGATAAATCATCCACTCTGGGCAAATTCGGCGATTGCCTCTGAAATGAAGCGACGAATTATGGGCTTTCAGAGATTATGAACCACATTCCAGGCTGCGAGTGAACCAAGGGCTAAGGGTTTGAGTCCACATGTTCCAATGCTCGAGTGCATGAACCGCTAAGGCAGCGTGACTCTTCTGGAGGATCTGCTCAGGTACCATTCGGAGGATCGCCCAATCCGCCTTGATGGCGTGTCGAGCAATCCGATTCGAGCTCATACGATCATTTCCACTGCGGCTTAGGCAGTGGGAAGCCGACACTGTGCTCAAAATGGATGCTTCTTGACTTGGAAACATGGTTGAACCTCCTGCCCCGCAGCAAATGACCATCGTGAGTGATTTGAGGATTCAACATAGAGCGGCAAGAAGGCTTTAAAGCCCACCTCCCTCCGTCTAGAATTTCAATTCTGCACACATACTCTCACCCAAGATCCTGTACCTATACTCTAGCTTTTGGTCCTGCACCTTTCACGAAGAGTAATCTTGTTTGTTCTACGCACAAACCCCAAGCACTACGCAGAGCACGATAACAGCGCTTCATACAGTACTGATAGTCTGTAGCCCTCCTCGACACCTTATAAGCGCATCTCAACCACTTTACCAACATACACTTGGCCGGTCCGCACGATGAGCCGTTATGTTGATCAACGCTTTCTCAACAACTCGGACGACTTCTCCCACCAGCAACCCAATGGCGCGTGCCCGCCAATTGTGAATCCTGTCGGCCTCCAGGACTTCCAGTACGAACTAGAGGCCAGTGACTCTCTGCCTGCCTTTGACGGTTCGGACCTTGAAGGCTTCTTCGCTGATGCTCAAGATTTTGAGCAGGCATCGTTCTTCGATGCCACACAACCTTCAGCTGTCCCCGCCAACCAGCAACAGCAAGGGTTTTTTGGTGAGCCACTGCTCACACCTGTCTTTGCTGCAGAACAGCAAGACTTCTCTGGTGTGCCACAGCTCACACCTCTACCTGCTCCGCAACAGCAGGTAGACGTTTTCGGTGCCGTGGAGCCCTTGCCCGTCTTCGCCGGCGACCAGCGGGGCCAAAATCTCGGTACCACAAATGCATCATATGCATTTTTCGACCAGCAGCAGGTACAGTACCTTGGTGCCGCAATGGCTTCAGATGTATAATCTAACTAACTATATGAATAGTTTGCTGCAGTCCCACAATCTGCGCCTACCTACTTTGCCCAGCATAATGAGGGCGTTTTGGGTCCCCAAATCCCTCCAGTGAACTTCCCTTTTGCGCCGCAGCAGGGTGAAGGGATTCTGGCTCCCCAAATCCCTCCGCTGGACTTCCCCTTTGTGCCGCAACAACAGGCACAATTCAATGTCGACCCGCTGCTCTCGCTCCCCCAGGTTCCTATGGCACCCCAGGCCCCCTCAATCCCGCAAGAAGCCAACGCTGAGGCGCCCAAGGCCAGAGGTCGCCCAAGGATCCCGGTCGAACCTGGCTCCGTTCGCGACATCAAGTTGCAAAAGAACCGCGAGTCGGCTATGAGGACTCGCCAAAAGAGGCAGTCCGACATGGCGTTGGTCAGCAAAATGCTCCAAGACGAAGCGCAGCATAATGCCAATCTGCGGGCAGAGTACTTCGAGGAACAGCAAGGGCTGCAGGCCCTAATCGATGCGCTCCTCCCGGTCGCCCACAAGGACCCCACCATCATGCCCAAGATCCGAGCGGTGCAGGCCAAGATGCGGAAAGCCGCAGAGCTCGTCGCCAGCTCTGCTCTGTTGGACGAGGATCCTTTTTCTTCTGAGCCTGCACAATAAGCCCGTTGTACGACTAGTGTTCCAACACTACGAGCGCACTGGGTGCGTTCGGTATGTAAAATAACCATTATTGGTTATGTACATGTTCAAGAGTTCCTCTGGCCAGCATTTCCACGTCACGCTGGCCGACGAAGCGAAAATTGGAGCGAAAATTTGTCTGGAGCCGACTTATATCTGGAGCTGTCAGTTTGCTGCGTATTGATTAGACTTGAGGTCTTTGCTTACCCTTCATTTTCCGGGTTCCGTAAGAATGCCGCCTTTGAGCGTCCGCACAGTTCGGCGTTGCCTTTCTTTCCTGATTTCGACGTTGGATTTCATCTTTGTCTCAGTTCTTCAGCAGGTATTCGCATATTTGTTTCCGCTCTATGGCTGGCGATCGAAAGTCATACTAAATTGTTGTTGCACCACATCCTCAATTTCAATGTTAGTACTCATAGTATAGATGATTCAATCATTCTATACGTTCACTCCCGTCCCGAATATGCACCATGACTCGTGCTATTATTCCTTCCTTGAAAATCCCACGAACACTTTCGCGCTGGACGACTAACGATTTCTCTCTCAGCACTGATAAATATCTTGTTTATTTCGTTCGTTTCTCGGATCTCTTCTTGAATCCGATCATACCTATCTACACTTAGATACTAGCCCTCCCACCTCCTGCCAAAAAGCAGAATATTCTTTCCAAAAAACCTAAAGTGGGAGAATAAATATCACGTTTGTGATTTGACAAACAGCCCTATACGAGTACACTACCCTAGAATTTCTATAATCTCGAATCTCATTCCCATCTTCTCCTCGATATCTACTCCTCCACCCTACAAAATAAATCACGACGCAATACAATACACTTTCGCACCCACATAGCCCATTCCCCTCAAATCAGGCGGCGCTCTCATGGAAGCATTTCAATAGTTTCAAAATCGATAGGTTCTGTCTGTCCGCGTGTAATCTTCCTGTGGGTATAAAACCATCTCCATCTCCGTTCACCGAAACTAAAGATTCTTCGTCCTGAGACATGCCCAGTATCTAGAAAATGCCCATATAGATATCAGCATTCACAGAGTGTTCGAATCCACGCTGAAGCAGAATTCCCACAGCGAATATTGTATCGATTCCGAGATATCTTGGACCCCCTTTTCGCCTATATTCCAGATTCCCCTTTGCATCCCCACTCTACTTTATCTTCCGACGTGGTTGTTATCGTACATTCATTGAGAGAAGAACTTTGGGGTACAATAGCTGCGATGACTGGAGGGCGGGACCAAGTCCGTTCGGCGAAGGTGGGAAGGATAAAAGTACAAAGTCCAGTGGAATCAGCCGTCTATGCGTAAAAAAAAAAGGAGCATACCAACGAGCTATGAAGCTGGAGCCGTGTCATGCAATGGTCGTCGGAGTACCCCTTTCCTATAGTCTCCTGGGAAATGATATGCTTCCACAACAGGAATTGCTTCGGCGCTGCTGTACCGTTCCCTTTCAAGCCTGAAGCCCAACTCGTAGTTACCAGATCACGTCTCTCCAGATCACGTCTCTCCAGATCACGTTCTCCCCATCTTCTTCGTATCTTCCTCTCGCGTCTCCATCGATTCTTCGTTATTTCCAACAAGCTGACCATTCCAAGCCAACTCACTCGCATCGTTATGAGCGGGTAATTCGCTCAGCCGTTGTTGATGCGGCCACATGCTTTGGTAGATCTGCATCCCTTTGTGGTCCACTTCCGCATTGTGGTCGAGTTCGGATAGAGAGGCTAGAGATTGTCGACGGCGATGGCGGCGGTAGAATAGAGCTGCTATGCCAACAAGGAGGATGACGCCGAGAGATATTCCGACTCCGAGACCAATGGGTAGTGCTTGTGAGGTTCCAGACGAGAACGAGGGTGGAGACTCTGGGCTCGAAGTCGCATTTGCCGAGACAGTAGTTGGGCTGAGGTCGTCCGATGACGAAATCGTGATTGTGGGATCCAGGATGGGGTTTCCCTCTAACTCGGTCGAAACGTGAGATATCGCAGAGCTGAATGCCGAAATCGAAGAAGGCGAGTCGGAGGTGGGCGCGGTGCTGGACAAGGTACTGATTTTCGCCTGAGCGGATACTTTGGCATAAACAACAGGATCACTGGCTGTGAAGGTGAGGTCTTGGATAGAACAACAGGTGATATTGAGAGCGGCTTGAGAGGGCCAGTCTTTCAACGAACCGCCCACATATCCGCAGCACCACGACTCTGGTTTTAGGCAGTTGAATATGAGGCCAGTGTTACGTGTAGGTTCTACCATGAGTTAGATGGAATTCATGATGTGCGCTACGAACTGAATAAAAATACCAATGGCCTCACAGTATCGTGGACACGCCGGGTCCTTCCAAGTCTTGTCGGTGCATGCCTTGCGTAAATACCAATTTGAACTTGGCTTCCGAGAAGATTCTCTGCACATGCCGTTGGTTAAACACAGGTCGCCTACAGCGCAACAGGAGGAGTGTCCGCCATTATCCACAGCTGTTTGATTGCAGGGCAAATGCGTGTTGCCGTCGAAGTACGAGGCTATCCCTCGAAGATTGTAGCACGTCGCCATTGCGGTTTGCAAGGAGATGGTGAGAAGTGTAAGAAGGAAGAACGAGTTACGAGACGTGAGAGTGACCTAGTACGTGTTCCCAAGTACTCCCGGAAAATAGAGGATTACCTGCAGAAAACTAACGGCGACAATAGGGGCCATGCTCTCCTTCTACAGGGGGCCAACTTGTTTGTGTAGTGTTCGCATGGGCTGGTGCTTCTTCAGATCCCGAACAAGTGCTGTGAATTTGCAACCCCAGCAAGGCTTGGCCACCACATTTCCCACATGCGCAAGCTTGGCAAATTGCACCAAATGAGATTGGACGGCCAAATGAACCCCAGTGTCAGCATCGGTAACACCGCGCGCGCTCGACGATCCGATTCTGTGGTACAGCAGACGTTGGGGGTCGAAAAACAGGAGTGTGGCGCTCGGGACTTGATTTGATTCAACAATCCTGTCAACCAATCTTGGCTCGGGCCGGGGAAAGGAAATTGTCGTATTCATCTCGAAGCTATACAGATGGGTAATCCAAGAACTATTTCAATACCAATGCCATATTGACTTAGGCCTATCGAATCAATACCCAAAGTGGAAAGGGCGATGCTAACTTGAGTGGTATGCCGCGAGGCCGAGTCATGAACCCTGGATGCGCCACAGCTGGTGTGTACTGATGAACCATGCTTGTAAATTCTGATTCTCCAATAACTGGGCAATGCTTCTCGAGGGGCACTTCTTCAGAATTCAGACTGCATTGCTGCTGGTAAAGACTCTGCCGAAAGCGTCCCCTTCCTCCGGACTCAGCCCCTCATCCAATATATCATGGGCCATGTTGACCACGGCGTCTTCAATACCGGCTTCCAGGACGAGGCCTTCGCTGAATGCAAGACGTGTGAGTGAGACCAGGTATGCGTGCTGTCCGCCCAAGGTATTGACTAGCTTGGCCTTCATATCGAAGTTTGGGTTGCTTGTGGCGATGTGGTAGATGAGCTTCATTGTCGTGTTGATGGAACTGACCTTCTGATCTTGTGTAGGAGAAAGCGGCTGCCGATATAGCGTTGTGATGCAGAAATCAAGGTATTTGATAAGTCTACCAATGCATAGCCTGTTCTGCGCCAAGCGCTCACAGCCGTAAGGGGTTATGGAGAACTGCGTCAGCACGGTGAGTACAAGAAGGCGCAAGTTCCAAAGATCAGTCTCAGAAAGAGTCGGCGTGGACACAGCTGGCTTAGACGGGTCCACCAAGACTTTTGGTGTCTCCGTGAAGAGGTTTGTGAGCCTATTGATTAACGCGTCTTCGTTGCTAGCTTGGTTGTCGTGGGCTGACTCTGCGGTTGTGATAGGGCCAAGTGAGTCTGGAAGACCAGATGTGCTGAGAATTTGTAGCATCAGCGTGATCTGTGCATGGGGTTGCTCTTTCACAAGCAGCATACAGGCAAAGGTGGAGGGGATGGCATGCCACAATCGGGTGATGGCTCCCGCGTCCGGTGAAGACACACAGCTGGTCGCAATGCCATATAGCAACTCTAGGCAGTCTAAGACATCTATATGTGACGCAATGTCTCGTTGGGACGCAGAGAAAAGATCGGAAATGGCTTGATCGCCACCTTTGGCAGCTTTGGAAATTGGGTCTGACACGAGGTCGACAAAGGCAATGACGAGAGGAACGACACGTTCAGCAACACGCACCGAAGTTTCGACAGGCTCGCAGGCGAGGATGAAGTGCAGGGCATCAAGAATGAGATGGGTTGGGGCGTAGAACTTTTCCGTCTGACAACGCTTCCACAAATCGAGGAAGACAGAACACAGTTGCAAGGCGAGCTCATGGACGTCTGTAGGAGCGGCCGGGGCGAGGGCATCGTAGACAATGGATGACAGCTTTTTCGAGGGCGTCGAGGGGAACGAGTATTGGGCGAGAGCCTCGAGAATGCGGTCCGTCCCGTTTGAGGCGGGATGAGCCAGCAAGCGGTGCAGGAGGACGAATCGGCCGTCATCTTGGCGGAGGTGCTGAAGAAGAGCAGCATCGAACTTGGGCTCGTCGGCCATTTCAGGCTCCTTCTCCTTGGGCCGACTTCGCGGCTCGCTCAACTGAAGAGCGGGCAACGGGATGGGGCTCTGGTCGAGGAGCTGGCGCTTGCGCTTGCCGGCCTGCTTGGGCGTGCCCAGCCGGAGCTTGTCGCGACGAGATGGCGAGGCCATGACTACGTCGTCGTCGTCGAAGCCGTCGCCCAGCATGGCCCGCGTCTTCTGCGCCCGCTTGGGCGTGCCTGCTGGACTCGCCGTGGTTGTTGCTGGCGCGCCGCTCTTGGGCCGCGATGTCATTGTTTTGGCCGTGCGACGAGCCATGCCCATGCCGGCCTCGCGAGCCTCATGCTGGTGGAAGAGGCTGTCTGTCTGAGCCGACTCCTTTTCACGCCGCAGCTTGTCCAGCTCTGCGCGCAGCCGGGCCACGTCGGCGCTGTGGGATTGCTGCTGCTCGGCCAGCTGGCGCTCGAAGCGGCGGCTGTCGGTATCGTGACGGCGGCGCAGCGTGTCCGCCTCGCCCGACTTTGTCTGGAGTTTGGCCTGGAGGTCGGTGGCGGCCCTGCGATCGCGCGCCTTGTCTTGCTCCAGCTGCAACAGTCAGCACGTGCTCTGGTCCCGCAGACGGGTCTATGAGGAATCAACGCACCAGCTTGATGCGGTGCAGCAGCTGGGCGGGGTCTGCCTGCGACCGCCGCGGGGGCTCGTCGAAGTCCATGTAGTCATTGTGCGGCGGGGAGCCATGGTTGGGCAGGTTGGCGGGGTAGGCGTCGTCGTCGAGGTTGACTACCTCGCCGCCATCATTGAGGCCATAGTCTGAGTCTGCTTCTTGCTGCTGCTGGTGCTGCTGCTGCTTCTGCTGTTGCTGGGTTGCGTGCAGGGCGCTGGCTTCAAGATGCTGCAGCGTCGTGGTGGGCAGGTCGTCGAGATCCACATCCGAGTAGTCGAACTCGTCGTCGTCGTCCATTGCGGACACTCCATTGGCTGGGGGCTGCTGGTTCCCGTGGGGGCATGTCCTGAGGTTGAAGGGTCGAGACAGGCGGCGCGACGCGTCTGGCGTCGTGGGGAGCTGCTGATGCTCGCCGCGGAGACAAGAAAAGGTCGGAAATAAGCGAGAGGCTCTCCAGCACCGGATGGGACGGGAGGCGTCCTTGAATCCCAGATTGAACCTATCCAGGCATGAATAAATTGATTGCCAGAATAGAGAAGGGAAGAATGCGCCCGGGGCTTGAGTTCGTCTCCAAGCGCATAGACATGTTGTATTTGACAGACCTGCTAGGCTTGCATAGTCGATGCATGCGACTACATACAGAGAGCTCGCGCCTCTAGCCCAAATTCACATGCAGGCCCGCCGCCAAGGCCAATCTTATGACGTCTGGTCCGCTCCCAAACTCGTCCGTCGCTTTTCTGCTCCAACCCACAATCCGCTGCCGCCTTCACCACCACCTGTCTACCGCTGCCCGCTCGCGCCTGCCATCGCGACCCTCCCCCGCGATCCTCCCCATAGCGACCCCCAGCTCCCCCTATACGCGACGCTTCCGGCGTCTCCGCACTCTCCATGGCGCGTCCACGCAAGGACGTAAAGTTCCAGCACAGGAGCGCCAGCAATGGCAGAGCCCGCCGGCCCTCCCAGAGCGCCTCAGAGTTCAGCGAAGAGCCCGGCAGCCCCACGGCCAACGGCGCCCTGGCTGCTTCAGTACGCCTGCACTGCTCCGGCTGCCTGCCTGCCTGCCGCCCCAGAGCCACCGCTGACTACCCCAGATCCCCGAAGTCCCCCCCCAGACCGAGTATGAGAAGAAGAAGGCCAACTTCATCACCCGCACCACATGGACTCTCGTCATGATTGCCGGCTTCTTCTGGGCCCTCGGCGCCGGCCACCTCTACATCATCATAATCGTTACCGCCGTCCAGGTCATCTCCTTCAAGGAGGTCATTGCCATCGCCAACGTCCCCAGCAAAGCCCGCAGCCTGCGCTTCACAAAGTCGCTAAACTGGTACTTCCTCGGGACCGCCATGTACTTTCTCTACGGCGAGAGCGTCATCTACTACTTCAAGCACGTCCTCATGGTCGACCGCCTCCTGCTCCCGCTTGCGACCCACCACCGCTTCATCTCCTTTATGCTCTACATGATGGGTATGCGCCGACTCAGGGCTGTAGTCGATCCTAGCTAATTCTTCCAGGCTTCATCTTCTTCGTCTTCTCGTTGCAGAAGGGACACTACAAGTTTCAGTTCACCCAGTTCGCCTGGACGCACATGGCCTTGTTCCTGATTGTGGGACAGGCCCATTTCGTCATCAACAATATCTTTGAGGGATTCATCTGGTTCATCTTGCCCGTCTCCATGGTCATCACCAACGACATATTCGCCTACCTTTGCGGGATCACATTTGGGCGCACGCCGTTGATCCAGATCTCGCCCAAGAAAACCTGGGAAGGATTTCTTGGCGCCTGGTTCTTTACTGTTCTGTGGGGTATCGGTCTGACCCATTTTCTGGCGCAGTACAAGTATTTCATTTGCCCTGTGAATGTACGTAATCTCACGCTGAATCTCTCGAGCTTTCTAACACTCCATAGGATCTTGGCGCTAACATCTGGTCTGGTCTCGAATGCAAGCCGAATCCAGTCTTCATTGCCCGCAACTTTGCGCTTCCATTCGTACCGGATGGTGTTCCCATCCCCCGAGTCTTCAACATCATGCCCGTGCAGTTCCACATTTTCATTCTCGCCACCTTTGCCTCTCTAGTTGCACCGTTTGGCGGTTTCTTCGCTTCCGGTCTCAAGCGTACCTTTAAGATTAAAGACTTTGGCGACTCGATTCCAGGACACGGTGGCATGACGGATCGCATGGACTGCCAGTTCATCATGGGCTCAATCGCCTTCTTCTATTACTCGAGCTTCATCGCAATCCACCACACCACTGTGGGCGGCGTGATTGAGTCGGCCATTACGGGACTGACGTATGAGGAGCAGATGGAGGTTGTCAAGATTCTGAGCAAGCACTTGGTCAATCAGGAAGTGATTTCACCTCAGGTACGTCGGAGTAAAGTTTCCTCAAGGCCCAGACACTGACGTGGACAGATTCTCGAACTCCTCTCGGCACAACTCAAGAGAAGGTAATGAGGGTGGTGGTTAAATAAATTCTTTCCCTGGATCTCACATGAATTACTAGGGCAAAGCTTCGTTAAGAATCTACTTCTGTTGGTAGTGCCTCGACAAGGAGCGCACGCAGTTCAAAAGACACATTTTGTTTGGTATTTGTACGGCCTATACCCATTGCGCATGTGGACCTCGAGATGGAACGAGGTTACTGTATTTAGTAGGGAGGCATTTGCATGGCCACTGGCAGGTTTGGGCCCAAAAGCAGTGAGGCCTGCATATGGTAGTAATGAATTTTGTAATATCCGAACGATGGTCTGAAGTGCTGCAAACAGCGTCCACTTGGCGGCCGAGGCAGGGTCGGTGTGCACGGACCAGTTGAAAGTTGAGGTTCAAGGCCCGCGACGTGAAGTGCGGCAAAGGTTGGCAATTGACCACACACCCTCGCCAATGCCACCGCGCCCGTTCGTCAACGATGCGCTCTGGCGTTGTCTCTGCCCCGGATTCCCCTCGAATGCGTCGGGCCTAAACACGGCCCGATCGAGTCTTTTGATACCGCGCAATGGATCGCGAAAAAAGGCTCCTCCACGCACAGGGACGTGCTTGTCCCGCGCATACACCACGTCGAGCCCCGCTTCGCCATACAGCGACACGTCGTTCGCGCAGCCGGGCTTGGGGTCGTCCTTCCAGAGCTTCGATCGGCAGACGTGGCCTCCTCCGTCCGGCACCGCTCGAGAGAAGCCGCCCCTCGCGAAGCTCCCAACCCACGTCCTCTACGAACATGCGCGCGCCGAGGGAGCCAAGGGCCACTTTGATGAAGTCCTGAACATATGCAGGGTCCTGGTCAAGGACAGGGGCGAGGCGCCAAACAAGGACATGTACACGGCACTGCTGCACAGCTTCGTCAGCTCCAGCAACGGCACGGCGGGCAAGGTGCGCAAGGTGCTCGAAGAGATGGGCTTCTGGGCGGAGAATGAAGCATCGCCAGACCGGCATAGCAGGATTGAGTTGGATGCCCGAGGCTGCGAGTGCGTCCTCGAGGTGCTTGCTGTTCATCCCGACTACCTTCTCCGCTCCGAGATTCTCGAGTACATGAAATCGCGATGGTACACCTTGTCAGACCGCGGCCACGGCTTCGTTGTTGCAGGCATGCTTCGCGAGCGCCATTTTGAGCATGCCCTGGAAATGCTCGAAGACATGGTCCGCAAGCAACTGAGGATCGAAAGCTGGCTGTTTGACCAAGCCATGTGGATCCTCCTCGAGTTTGGAGAAGTAGAGGAAGCTCTTTATGTTTTGAGCCTTAAAAGCAGCGTGCAAGACAAAAGCTCAACAGGCAGTGTGCGGCTCAGTGATGCTCTATGGGGAGCTTTGCTAGATGCTGCTGCACACAAGCAGCTCGTCAGTTCCGCCATCTTGATTTGATTCTGAGTACCGAGCTAACTCTCACTAGCATGAAGCCGCCAAACTGATATGGAGTACTCAAATCCAACCAGGGTACTTGAAACCAGCAACGGGGACATGTCTCTCAGTCCTTACCTTGGCTTCTCGCTATGGAGATGTGCAACTTGCGACAGATGTCTTCCGAGTTCTCACCGAGCGCGAGACCACCCTGACTACTCATCACTACGAGCTCCTCATTGCCACGTATCTCAAGGCTGACGATTTGTCTGCTGCCTTGTCTGTCATCCTGATCATGGCCGATGCGAACCTGAAAGTAAACGCTGGCACATGCCACCCTCTGTACTTGTACTTGAGCACCGAAACAGCCGGGGAAGAAAGCCGATCCATGCAAGCCTTCGCCCTGCTCCAGGAATTCGAGGCGGCAGGGCGCAAAGTACCAACAGCGGCAGTGAATGCGTGTATCCAAGCGAGCATCACGTTGAATCACTTCGAAGAAGCCATTGAGATTTACAAAGCTTTGCACACTGTTGCACGCGCAGGGCCGAACACGGAAACTTTCAACAATCTATTCAGGGGCTGTAATCGAAGCGCTCGTAAGGAGCTTGCAATGTTTTTTGTCAACGAGATGATCCAGCTTGGTCTCGAGCCCGACCGACTTACGTATGACCGTCTGATTCTGGGGTGTATTCAGGCTGGTGATTTGGAGGATGCATTGCTCTACTACGAGGAAATGAGGGCAATGGCTTCATCTGAGCACGGCAAGAAGCTCGCAAGCCCTAGACAGCGAACGTGGGAACTATTGATCCATAAATGCGTCGTCAAGGGTGATGAAAGGGCGGTTGCGCTGCTGAAGGATTATAAAGAGGGTGTCGAGGAACCACGCAAGCGGGTAGAGAAAGCTGTCGTGGATCGATTTGAATATGGCAAGGTGCCTACGGAGGCAGACGGGCAGAACAGGACCGAAAAGTTAGAGCTTCGGGACACCACCGGTGCAAACCAAGATTTGTAAGATCACGCGAAGGTGGTGGTTGGGGGTTGCATCGTACAGGCACTGCGCGATTTCTCCACGGTCCGAATACCGACAGCAGGTGGCTTCAGATAGTTGCAATGGCAGCACAGCCAGACTCAGGCAGCCTCGCATCGATGCACAGAACAAATGTGCAGAGTATCCCACGTTTGCTTCCGTTTCATCCGACTTTCTCCATAGTCGCCTGGGTGAACTCCGGGGTTGCATGGAGAGCCCTCTCCGCAGCCTGTGCATTGATCACGCTGACCCGGCATTTGGCTGCCAATCAAGGCCTCATACATCCGACTTCGCACGACATGTCCTATCTGCTAGTTTCGAGCATGTGGGGTGACGCCATGGTCCGAGAACAAGCAACGGCGAATGGCGTGGCTTGGAATTAGACTGGGCCAAGCTAGCCTTGGAAAAGCTTGACTTTGGCAGGCCCTCCGCAGAGCCTCAACACCATCGGACCCACATCAAGCCTCAACCGTCACCGTAGCGCGGGAGCCCGCTCTCGTTTTGCCATCACCTGCGCGGCCATACTCGACACCGGCCGAGAGTAAGCCGTAACGTGCCTTAGTTCCGAGTCTGCACTTGAGTCGGATCCTGTGAAGCCTCTCCACAATGCTGAATTTTCGTTGCCCCCGCGGGCAGTCTCGCATGGGGTGCTTATCCCCAAGCAGACATCGAGCCACTTCGTGTGCAGCATCTCCGATAACCCCAAGGCGGAGACACGCGAAAATAGGCTCTAAGCAATGCGACAAGACGGCGCCCACACATGTAATTTTGTGGGGATTGGGGCAGTCAAGTACAAGTACCTTCTGTGTCCCTTGAGCTCTCTTTTCTTCGTCACGCCTCTTCATTTCTTACTCTTTCTTTCGTGAAATCCAAGATGGGGCTCACTGGCAAGGCACTCCAGTTGGCACAGCTACTGCTCGTTGTCCTTCCATCTTTCGTTCTTTTCGGATACAACCAGTCAGGTGTTGGAGGACTCCTCTCTCTCCGGGATTGGAATGACCATTTCCCTGCAATCGACACTATCGATGCCACCGGGGCAGAGAAGAGCCACAAGTCGACCGTCCAAGGTGCGGTCGTCGCTACTTTCACCATTGGAGCACTCTTTGGTGCCCTGACATGCTCCTGGATTGGCGACCCCTTCGGACGGCGAAAGATTATTTTCGGAGCCGCTATTCTTACGCTCATCGGGGAGATTCTCCAGTGTACTAGCTTCCAGCTAGCACAATTTGTGGTGGGCCGTTTTATCCTCGGGTGGGGTGTGGGCGCCTTGAGCGCGACAGTCCCAGTATGGCAATCCGAATGCTCTTCCTCTGCCAACAGAGGAAAGCACGTTGTACTTGATGGATGTTTCATCTCCTTAGGATATCTCTTAGAGGCGTGGATCAATCTCGGATTCTTCGAGCAAGACAACAAGCCTCTGCAATGGAGAATACCTCTTGCTATTCCCACAGTCATCTCGTTGGTTCCAATGGCAGCAGTTTTCTCGATCCCAGAAAGCCCTCGATGGTTGGTCAATAAGGGACGTGTCGAGGAAGCTCGCGCAAGTCTGGCCGCGTTCAAAGGTGCATCGCAGGAAGACCCAGAGGTCGCAGCTGAGATCAGTGGGATTGAGCTTGCTCTGGAGGAGACTGGCCGTAGTGCGGCCAAGATGAGCGATATTTTTACCATGGGCAAGGATAAGCTCTTCTACCGCTTTTCATTGTGCATTTTTTTGCAGTTTCTTCAGCAAATGTGCGGAAGCAACCTCATCTCGACCTACTCAACCGTCCGTTAGAGCCCCCCTCATCCTCCGTACATTGCTAACCAGTCTCAAGATCATCTTCCAACAAGGCCTCGGTCTCAATAGCGAAACATCGCGTATCCTATCCGGCGGCGCGCTGACTTGGAAATTCCTCTCGTGCTTCGTCGCCTTCTTCACCATCGACCGCTTTGGCCGTCGCAAGCTCTTCATGTTCAGTGGCGCCGGTATGGCGGCCTGCATGCTCGCGCTCGCTGTAGCATCCAGTTTTCCAAAGAACAACCATGCGGCGCAGATTGCGTCTGCGCTCTTCGTCTTCCTGTTTAATTTCTTCATCCCGATTGGCTTCCTCGGTGCAAACTTCTTGTACTGCACGGAGGTTGCGCCAACGAGACTGAGAGTGAGCATGGCTGGTATCTCGACAGCGAACCATTGGCTTTGGAATTTCGTTGTTAATATGGTTACACCGGTACGTCTTTCTCTGAACATGAGTAATGACAACACTAATCACACTATACAGGTCGCCATCGAAACCATTGGCTGGCAATACTATTTGGTATTCCTCATTATCTCAGCCATCATTGTGCCGGTTGTCTATTTGTTTTATCCAGAGACCATGGGTCGCAGTCTCGAGGAGCTGGAGATGATGTTTGCCGAGGGCTCATCGATCACAGCCATTGTGCGAGAATCGCGAAAACCGCTGACGGGGTCGTTGATGCCAGCAGGTGTAGCGGGAAAGAGCGAGAAAGCTGATGAGGAGGAGTATGTTTGAGAAGAGCCACCAAGACGCCGAGAAGAGGGGAAAAGAGGTGTGGATCATTGATGATGAATTAGGCAAGCGAAAATGACTGGAATGGAGTAGCGCCGAACATACATTGTATGCTCGTGAACACAATTCATACTTCCACATATAGGCACTTCCAAGCCAGCAATAGCCGGGCGGTTACTTGTTCAAATATTTCGAGACTCCAGATGTCCGTTCCTCACACTTTATGATTACTGAACTCGTACAGTGGGCTGCAATGGAGAGTTGATCCTACCATTGCAGGTACTCCGTTTATGGACTATGCTACACGTACATAGTAAGACTTCAGTAAAGCCACGTTTCCGCCTTGCATTCCACAGTCACGTAACCAAATCCTATCATAACATGCCCAATGCCCTCAAAGGCGTCAGGCGATTGTAGGCCTGAAGTGTGCAGTCAGCTTACTTGATTGTGCCTGGATCATTGTGGGCTTGAGCCGCACATACCCCGCAGGACAACCGACGACCACCAATCACCACAATCACACTGTTTACATATCGCCTATCACAGTGCCACAGTAAATAGCCTTCCATGGATGTCGTTATACGTCTTACTTAGAGGAGAGTCCGGCTGCATTACACAGCGCTGTCCTGTTTCAGAGTGGTGTTGTGGTTAGTGCTTGCACCCCCGCTTGGGCGTCTTCCATCCGAGGTATATAAGATGTCGGCGAGTCTCACAATGTGGGTACAATCCCACGTCACCTTCAAAGTAGCAATCGAAGCTGGTTCAAGACATAAGATATCAGGAGTATTCAAATTTTAGACGAAGATTTGGCAGTAACTAGATAAAGAGATATTACGCATCACCGCAATTTTCATCATGGATTCTCTCACAGCCCACGACGTTACGCTCAAGAATGGCGAGACCACACACTACTACGAGGGCGGCTCCAAAGACGGCATCCCATTAATCTTCATCCACGGCTGGCCCGACATCGCAGAGTCATGGAAGCACCAGCTCTCCAAATTCTCCCAAGGTGGAAAGTACCGTACCATCGCCCCAGACATGCGCGGCTACGGCGACTCTTCCGCGCCCAAAGACAAACGTGGCTACTCCCTTGAAGTCCTCGTCGGCGAGCTCGTCGAATTTGCCGCAAAACTCAACATCCAAAAAGCAGTTTGGATTGGCCACGACTGGGGCTGCGGCGTCGTCAACGCCCTCGCAGCGCACCATCCCGACCTTTTTCTCGGCCTTGCCGTCCTCGCCGTACCCTACCGCAGCATCGAGTTGGGCCTCAAATATCTCACCACCCTCATCAATCGCGACCTCTACCCCGCAGACGAGTACGAATGGGGCCAATGGGAGTACATGCGGTACTACGAGCTAGACTCTGCGGCCAGCATTGCCAGCTTCGAGGGCCACATCGAAACCATCACCAAAGCGCTGTACTCACGCCACGACCCCTCCAAGCATGGCCAACGCTCAATGACGTCCACCGTTATTCGGGACGGCGGCTGGTTCGGCGGCCATCCCGAGCTCATCCCCGACATCCCCATTGAATACACATCCCTGGACGCGTCGCTGCTCGCCAACCTCCTCAAGTCGCACAAGAAGCACGGTTTCTTCCCGCCGACCGCGTACTACCTCAACCACGACGTCAACGCAGAGTACGCGAAGAGCGAGAAGAACGGCGGCGTGCTCGAGTTCCCGGTGCTGTACATTGACGCGAAACACGACGCTGTTTGCTCGCCGAGCACGACGCCAAAGTTCAAGGCTAACCAGGAGAAGTTTACAAAGGACTTGACGTTTGAGGTTGTTGAGGCGGCGCATTGGGTGCAGCTTGAGAAGCCGGAGGAGACGAACAGGGCGTTGGAGGCGTGGCTGGATAGCAAGTTTTAGGTTCGTCAAGGATGGGTGTTGAGTGGGCTACGCAGAATGGAGACGTGACAACTGAAATGGAATAGAAAGGGAATGTGAAATGGAATATCAAAGAACTAAGGTAGTTTTTCTCCATGAGCGGTTTTGGAAGCGGAAGATTGAGAAGGAAGAGTCTTTCGGCATCTAGGCCCCTAACAAGAATGAGTCGAGAATTACCAAACAATGAATGTGGAAACACAATTCTTCCATGCGTGCTGACTCAAGGGATTGCAAGCTGCACAATGGCTTGCCAAATTCACCAAAGAATGGTTCTTCGTTGTGAATACACTGTCAGCTGAATCTCGCGGCAAATATTGGGATACGTGCCCACCTGTGCTTGGACCGCTGATGAGGTTGACTATATTACATGGCTTCACTCGCGGAAAGCTGGCCTTTAGACGTCCTTGGTTGAGTCGCACGAAGAGGCTTTGCAAAATGTACGTCTCCAACTGCACATCCTTCGCGGTGTGCTGGGCTGGGGTTGACGACTTCATCAAGAGTGGCTTACAAGGCACCTTTAAGCCGCATTGGCAGTTGAAATCAAAGCTTGATGTGAACTGTGTACTTGAATTGTGTCCTTTATGCTACCTAGGTATGATGCAGATGATTATTCCACCCACGGAGCACACTTCACCCCAACTCCAACTAGCCTGCTCTAGATGGGTTCCATTGTTGCGATCATTTCGTGTCGTTGAAGTTTGATGCGCCAGACGCCGAGGGTCTATGGGGGTTTGACCAATTGTTCCAGCCATGAGGGAGCCATTTGACCTGAAGCTTGATTTTGCCATCAAAGCATCAACCGCCCGAGAGATGTCTTGCATGCGCTCATTCTGAGCGGAGTCCTTGATGTTTTCGACCACCCAGACGTATGTCTCGAGCTCGACAGCGGGCTGTCCTTGACTGGTGTGCAGGACGGAGGCCGCAAAGCGAGACATGTGATGTGACAGTCTCCAAGCATACCGAGTATATTTTGGCTGGAGTTGTAGCTCATGACAAGGAGCGATTTGAAAAGCATTATCGGGGCGTATCTTTTGATGACGGCCTCTACGAAACGAGCCTTTGCAGAAATGAGAGCTGCTCTTTCTTTGACATCCAGAGTAGAGTCGCCTAGCTTATCCAAAAAATTCTTCAAGCGTACCTCCAGCTCTTTTGGCATCACTGATATCCATCTGAGTTTCCATGCTCAACGTTCTGGTATCACTCCCGGGAAGCGGAATGTTCTCGCGAGTGAGTAGCATCATAGCGGTACTGGATGCGATAGACTCGAGGGCGTGAAAAGAGTCGAGTATCAAGAAATGGGAGGTCTGTTGTCGTGGTGGCGAAGACCAGCAAGAGTTTCCGTTGCCGTTTTCCAACAACCGTGAGCGTTTGCAAGGAATGTTAGGCATCATTCATGGCTGTAGACAAAATATTTGTGGGGGGAAAAAGTGAGGCATGACCCCACGATTGATGTGAAAGCATAGAACGCTTTGCTCACAATGCGTCTCCGTGCTTGACACTCACGTACTAGTAGGACCTTCACGAACCTGAATACTCGCGCCAATACTACACAGCGCTAGTATTGCGACAAACCAAAATCCTATACCAACGATTCCAGCCTCCAAGCCGAAACTCATGACCGCGAGCGCGATGGGTGGAAAGACAGATTTGCTGAGGTTGCTGCATATGACTCCTGTAGTGTGGATAGTTCCACGCACGCTTGGATGAGGTGTACAGTCGTTGATCAGGAGGCTGGTAGCAGGCACAACACCAGTGCGGCCAGCAGCGACGAGAAGAAGAACTCCTAGCAACGTTCCCCATTTTATAAAGGAGTATAAGATCGTCTCCTGGTCAGGACTCTTTCGCAGCATTGGAATGAGGGCGCAATACGGGGCGATGCAATATGCAACGGGGAATAGGTAAAGGGCTTTTCGCCAAACCCGAATGGTGCCCCATCGCTCTTGGAGACTTGGATACACAAGCACCTGTAGCGTAACACCTGCCACTCCAAAGGCTGACATCATGATACCGACAGTATGGGGCTGAAGTCCCACCCCACCTGAAAAATGGAAGGGTAGGCGCGCAGGAGTGCTCGATACGGGAAGGCTTAGCAGCATGGCCCAGAGTGTTATGAATGTCCCGAGATGGCCTGATATAATAAATTGAGCGAACATAGTCCTCAGCACATTGGGTGTCCATATTTCCTTCGCTGTTAATGCTTTCGGTCTATTATCCACATCTTGTGCTTCCGGGAGAGCACTGGGTGGCAAAAGAGCTGTTCTTTCATTTACGTCCTGTTCATCTTCAGCCCGGATCAATGGTGTGCTTTCGATCGCTGCGGAAATCGCAGACGCTACAGGCTCTTCTCTTTCGTCCTGAGGAAACGTCTCTGAAAGGTAGATGATCGCTGCAACAGCCACGAGCGCTTCAATAACTGCCACACATATGTTGGGCATAGCATAAGGGTATCCGGGAATCAGACTACGTTGCGAACCGGACGAGGATAGGAAGCCTCCAATCAACGGACCGATGATTGAGCCAATGTTCGCGAAAAGAGGTAGCAAGGTGAATGCCTTTACGCGATATCTAGGCTCAGAGTCAGCTGCGTCCCATGTTCGCCTCTATTGTGCCTACTTTTTCTCGGGTTGAAGTTCCGCAGTCATACATCGTATCATAGCGACAGTTGCGTTGAGAGCACCATCTAATATTTGCCATGCAATGGCTTGGGGAAATGTGACAGAAAAGCCGTATCCCAATGTCGCAAGGCTTGATGCTAGGAGACCGAATATGAGAACAATCTTCCTGCTCTTCAGTATCCTATCCGCTAGCCTTCCCCAAACGAGGCCAGTACAGACATGTGCGGCGGTTTTTGCGCCTACTAACAGCCCGCATTGCGCCGTGATGGTAGCAGCTGGGCTGTTGGGGCTGAAATGACGAACTTGAAAAAACATGTACGACTGAAGTCATTGAGCGGCAAAACTTGTACTCGAAATACATAACTGACGTGTATGGAATGCGCCGCAAGAGAATCGGTTAGTCGAGCCAGCATAAGGACCAGCACTTGTGTCTTACACTGTTCAGCGTGTTGTTGCAATCAAAGACATCTAACCACTTACTCGATGAGGCAGAGACCAAAGTGACATATTTTCCAAAGACTCTATAATAGATAGTAAGTATGCAATGTGCAGAGCAAATATGAAAGATGTAGGAGTTCTAGTGCCCTCGTGTGTTCGTTGTCCTTATCTGATTTGCCAAGCAGTGATCTCCGCGATTACCCCGCTTGATGACGAGGGCATTTAATCTCAATTTTCACAAGACCCGAGTTACCAACGAGGTTGCTTCAGTTTCACCACTCACCAAAAGCCGAAAATGGACCTGAGAGCCGCTCTTTTGACGCTGCTGCGAGGAACCGGGGTATCCACAGTCTTGAAATCGACTCGCGATGTCAAAATCTTGTTTGCCCAGCGATTCGTTCGCCTCTTTGCCTATGGCGCCACGTTCCTTATCCTTGTCCATTTCCTAGCATCTCTTGGTATTTCAGACAAGCTCGCCGGTCTATTCATGACTTTGACCATGCTGGGTGATGCTGTTATTAGCTTTGTGCTGGTTCTCATCACTGATCGAGTTGGGAGACGAAAAATCCTTGCCCTTGGGGCCATTCTCATGGTATCGAGTGGTGTGATTTTCTCCCTAAGTAGTACATACTGGATCCTTGTTCTCGCAAGCGTGGTTGGAGTGATAAGTCCAAGGTATGTCTACACAAAAAACTCGAGAAAATATCTAAGCTGTTAAGCGGAAACGAGATTGGGCCGTTCCGCGCGGTTGAAGAATCGATATTATCTCAATTAACGGAAAAAGGCGACCGAACAGATATTTTTGCCTGGTATACCATGTGCGGGACTGCGGGCGCTGCGATCGGAACTATTACGAGTGGTTGGCTTGTCCAACTGCAAACCAAGGGGGCGAAAGAGACCAATGTCAAAGCATACCGTATCATTTTTGTTCTCTATGCTGCACTTGGTGCCTTGAAGCTTCTCCTGGTACTACTGCTCAGCCCTCGTGTTGAGCTCGCTCATGACGAGGTTCAATACCAGGAAGTTATCGAGCTGGAGGACGAAGGACTTCTATCACATACATCATCTCCAAGAAGCTCAATGGAATCCAGTCATCAGGAAAGTACCTTACAAAACAGGCCTGGGACTCAGCAGCCAGGGACCTCTCCTCATAAAAGCATCTCTACACGCATTTTAGGTCTTCTGCCACAAATATCCTCAACATCACTGCTCATTCTTCTCCGTTTAATAGCACTTTTTTCTTTGGACTCTTTTGCATCAGGCATGGCAGCACCATCTTGGCTCACGTACTTCTTCACAACATACCACAAAGTTGATCCTGGTATTCTTGGTACTCTGTTCTTCACTACCAATATTCTGGCTACCTTATCCAATTTTGCTGCATTACCTCTGGCCCGGCGACTTGGCCCTCTGAAGACGATGACCTTCACTCATCTTCCATCGGCCATACTCCTCGGCTTGGTCGCGATGCCCAGCGCAGGAAGTCCGGGCACTCTACTATCTATGGTATTCTTGAGTCTGCGAGCTTGTACGCAGAGCATGGATCAAGCCCCTCGTCAGGCGTTTCTCGCGGCTGTCATGAAGCCAGAAGAGCGGACCGCGATCCTTGGGGTTATCAACATCGTGAAAACCTTGGCACAAGCAGGCGGTATTGGGGTATCTGGGGTTCTCGCTGCTGAAAAGTTATGGCGTGTCATGTTCGGCGCTGCAGGTCTGATGAAAGTATCGTACGATGTGATGATTTTGTGGACATTTCTTCACCTACCTGACCGAGAAGATGCAACAGAATGAATGTAACTTTATATCAGGCTGATAGTAGGACGTATTCATAATCAAAACGAACAACATCATAAGATTAAGCTAGAAGCTACAGGTTTCTTGCTAAAAAGCGAATTGTGTGAGCGATTTTCCGTCTGGTCCAGGAAAACGCCGCTTCCTTAGTCCAACTCCTAGAAATGCAGCACGATCGTGAATATGTCTTGTCATCTCCTCTTCTTCAGTTTCCGGAATCACGAAAATCATAGTTCCGTCAGCCACTTCACCGCCATGTTCCTTGCCCAAAACGGACTCTGTATACACTACAACAGAAGCGATCACCATGCCCATTTGAGGGCAGTTTTCCAAGGGATAATGATTCCAAAGAAGGTCGCGGTGCACTGGAAGCCTCCCGAAAACGGACTCAAAAAAGGTACTTAATTTCCCGGAAATGCATGCCTCGTGAAGTCTCATTTCATCCTCACCAGTTTTAAAGTATTCATGGTATACTTTTCGAAGCTGCATCCGTTGATGTGCATCCTCACAGTTCATGAATCCGTAGTCTACTACAACGGCTCGAAACGGATCAGCCACGTCCATGCGTATGAATCGCTTGAGCTCCCATACGCTCTGATACCATTTCTTGACAATGGCCATGAAGTCTTTGAAGTTCCGCATATGTAAGATCCGGTCCGCGAGCCTATATTTCCGAAATAGTTCCACTACCGTTGACTCCGCCATGGCATTCCAAAACTCATTGAATGAGCAAAGCATGATAAGCGATTCATATGCGGAAGCGAGTTGCTTTTCAGAGTCGTGGCATGTGGTTGTGCAAAATCCCAATGAGATCCAGTTGTCCTCGGCCACGCCTGGTATGAATCCATTTCGAATTTGGACGTAGAAAACCAGTGCTTGTTGCTTTTCTGGAGGCTGAAGCTGGCCAATTGGCATCTTCCTTTCTTCTGGACTTAGCAATTCTCTCTGAGCTGCCTGAAACATTACGACAAGTCCTGGTCCCTTGCCGTCGGCTCTAAATCCATCCTCGCTTTCAAGCCACTGCATGTCTCTTAACATCTCAGGGTCCCTGGTTTGCAAGCATCGATATGTGAGCATCTCCTTAAATTTGTTCTGCTGTATTGCACTGCGCAGCTCGTCCTCGTCAATCTTCCAGTTGACTACAAGCCGGCGATACAGCTTGAAGAGTCTCCACCGATCATGCCCGGAAGCAAAGTACATAATACCGTACTTTTCCGCAACATCATCGTCAAGAGGATATTGGTTTGTGTGACAAGCAAGCACTAAGTGATCCGTGGCGTCGGTTGGTCTTCCCAAGCTGCAGGAAAACTTGTGTCGATGCCAGTCGGAACGGTAGCAATCCAAGGAACAATGGGCAGCAATCCGGCACTTCTTACACATATGAGTGAGTTTGCATGCTTTTTGGCAGAAAGCGCAGAGTTTTGGGACAGTAGATTCGGCGGATTTTCTCTGACAAAGTCCTATGTCGACTTCTGGTCCACAGGCGTCATCTTGTACATGGAAAGGCTCAGGAACGTTGTTGTCATGACCATGAGTCATGCTAATCCATTTCAGCATTCATTATAAGGAAGTTAAGAGGCACTTACTTGGCTTGCTTTTGGCGTTTACGAACCATAGTCAGCCACTCGGTCTCTCGAGCAAGAACCCTAGGGTCCTCAACCACGCGATTAAAAATTGTCTGCTGCTTCTCATATCTTGGCGGAATCGGCACAGCCATTGCTGATTCCTTCTCCGCATTTCGGAAAGGCACGTCCCGTGATGTCGCTTCATCCCAAAGATTGTCTTTCAAGCGCTGAATAGCGGACTGTAGTCTCTCGGCAACTTCAGGGTTCGTTCGCAGTGCTTGGGGGAATGTCCATTGGGAATAGCATTTGCCATGGTTTCCTCGAGTTTCAAAGAAATTCATTTCCCGAAGTAGGTGCCCGCATAGAAGACAGGTCTTCTTACTGACCCCAAGATAAGGAAAAATTTGTGAGCTCAGGCCCCTAGAGCCAAGAAGGTAGGCCATTAACACCATCTCAGCATGGACATTCTTGCTTTTCTTAACTTGGTGGCTGAATTTCTGTTCTACGTGCGGAGCGGCCGAAAATTCTTCCTTTGGCAACGGCCATTTCTTAACCTTTCTTGCCGGGAGACTACCGAGCAGGGTGATCCTAACTTTACGAAAGCCAGGACATTGCTGAGCCAGATGGAAGAAGGTGCTTGCACCCCGGAATGGCCTTTCAATGTGCGCCATCTCTTCTACGATGCGACGAAGCTTGTGGGGTGCCAAATTAGCTTTGAGTTTGGTGTAAAATTCCACGCAATCGGATATGGCGTTTATAGCCTTGACAAACTTGTATGCAGGTAACTGACCGGACACAACGCCATCACACCAACCGTCTTTGAAGAAACGCAATCCTGTTTTTCCGTTTTCGAGAGATATAACATTTCTAGCATGGTACCGAATTCTTTCACTGTAATATTCACTTAAAGTGCTCTGGAGTGCTGGAAGTGGATCACACTCGAAAATGTCTATGCCAGAAAAAAATCAGTTTTATCAACACGACAAGCAGATCTTGATAAAGGAACACACCATCAGCTGAGATTCTCTCGAGGAGTTCAGCCAAGTACTCGAGCATCGTAACATCTCTGTCCGACCAGGGGTTCCCGCTCGGGGTCGAGTTTCGAGCAACCACAATGATCGCTTCCATTTCACTATAGATTAACGCGGTGCTGGTGATCAACGCGGGGTCTTTTTTGTGGCAAAGAAGCTCCGCAAGTTGATCAAGAAAGAGCTTTTTAACATCCGCGTCGCCATCCCCAGTAGGTGGAATAAGGTGGTCGGTGCATTCTTCGTCGTCAGTCCAATCGTCCAGATCAGCTCCAATGCCTTCGATAGGAAAAGAAAGGGGCTCCCTCTGCTGCTGATGCGCTTGACACCACGCTGCCAGAGTGGTTATCTCGGACTCCAGGTCGGGAGCGAAGCTCCATTGCAAAGCGTCGTCAGAGTTCGATGACACTGGAAGTGCGGGAATGACGCTGACGCGGTTCATTGTGAACTCGTTTTCCCTATCTGAAGATGTGCCGTCAAGAGTAATGAGAGCGAGCATCAGCACACGACGCAATAGGAGTTCTCATGATGTTCCTGTGTCTCGTGGACACGTTACCCCGCATGCGCCTTGTGACACGATAACTGCAGGATTCCACCAACAGTAACCCATCTGCCTCGATTGAATTCAATTGGCCGATGCCAGGCTGAAGATCTTGGTACTGGCATCGACCGCCCCAAAACCAATTCCTTAAGCAGAACGCAATCCCCAAGGAGCAGACGTCTTGGTAACGCCACACCCTTCTCCTTCTGCATCTTCTTCAGCCAGAACCTAAACTGCATCTTGCACTTCAAGTTCATGTATCATGAATTTTCGACCGCTTATATAGCCTCTCAAGTATGTTTTGCAGCTTTAAATTAGCTGCGGGAATATTTGCAGCCCTAGTGCTGAGTTGTAGATCTACGGGCACAAGATATGACGGTTCATGTCGCGATTTCCTTCGTGCGCTGATCTTGAAAATTTCTTGAAGCACTTGGCCTCATAGCAAAAGGGTTAAGAGAGTAAAGAGCTAGAGCTTATACCACAAATAACAAAGAAGCGAGATAGAACCATCCCATTCCTTAATTAAAACCTCGAGATCTTGAGATATAGTATAGTTCCTGTGCTTCTTATTTACTGCCACTAGCAACAAGGACAATATGTACAAAGATACCACTATGCTGTAGTTCCTGACAATCCCACCCCGCTCTGGGTATCTCGAATCAAAAATATAACGAAGAATTCTTTATAGTTCCAATCAACATATAGCCCTAAAACGCAATTGTTTCTTTCCTTAACTAACCAGATATATAAAGAACGAACTCTTTGTTGATAATAGGCTCGTGCGTCGTCAAATTTCATTGTACCTTATGTCTTACACGAGCAAAAGTTACAATGAGCAAAGCGCTAACATATTTCACGGGTTCAGACATTGTGCATTGCTCTAAGATGCGGCGGCGTGCGACTGAATGCTAGCCATTCCGCAGTCTTGTTAATTCACGTTGGTTGTTGTTGAATACATTGACTATCTATGTTATTGTGTGAAAGCCTCTCGTGTTAGCCCTTTCAATGAATGTAACCAGCGCACAAATGTGCATCGGTGTATAAGTTTGAGGGTCATAACTTTCCCAAGAGGCCAAACAACAACCCGAACCAACTAATCACAATGCGGTTCGAAACTAACCCAAAAGTCGCTTCGGTCGGTAGTGTCGACATACACGGCACTTACGTCGTCAAGGAACTCGATGCCGGTCACTTCGTGGAGCCCCATGACGGTCTTCCTGCTAGTGGCAATGTTGCATTCTCTCATGAGACTCTCCGTGACATAGAGACGCAGCTTGCGATTGTCATCCCCTGCATGAAAGAAGACCGAACCATACTTGATGGCGTTCTCCATGGAGTCCCACATGAGTGTCTCATCATCATCGTATCAAACAGCGATGAGAACGACTATCGAGAGGAATGCATCTTGCTACAGCGGTTTTGTGAAGATACAGACCGCACAGGCATAATCGTTCACCAGAAAGACAAAGGTCTTGCCGCCGCATTTCTTGCCGCGGGCATGAAGAATCTAGTGGACGAAGAGGGTCGCGTGCGAAACGGAAAAGGTGAAGGCATGATGATTGGGGTCGTCATTGCTAAACTGAAAGGTAAAGCTTACGTTGGGTTCATCGACGCAGATAACCGTGTGCCAGGTTCAGTGCATGAATACTGCAAAGTATATGCGGCAGGATTGCATCATGCCACGAATGCTCCTCAGACCCAGACTGACTGTGACCACAACAAACACGCTACCGATGTGAAGCCTCATTCCATGGTGCGCATCAAGTGGAATAGTAAGCCGAAGATTCAGAATGGTCAGCTGGAATTCGCAACGTCAGGCCGATGTTCCATATTGGTGAATCAGTGGATGAACGAGTACTTGAATGCTATAGTCAAGGAGCCTTCATCCCAGGAGATGGCGGGAACCGTTACCCTTGGTGGGCTGATAGAAACAGCCAATGCCGGTGAGCATGCGATGGACATCGACTTGGCGTTCAAACTTCGGTTTGCTAGGGACTATGCGGTGGAACCTTTCCAGTTGGTTGATCTACTAGAGCGATATGGCGATCAGCTCGGTGACTCGAATGCCGCGTCTTCCACATCCGCTCGTAAGATCAACGTGTTGCAGGTCAAAACCCGCAATCCGCATATTCACGACATTGGAAAAGGCGAGGAGCATATCTGGGATATGCAGGTACAAGGACTTGGCACGATTTTCCATTCGAAGATTCTCGAGGCTGACGTGAAAGCCCGCTTGCAGAAGAACCTGACAGAGGAGTTCAGCACCAAGACGGGGCCAAACGGAAAACCACTCTTCGACGCCACCGGGGCGCCAAAGTGGGATGAGCCCTACTCTCCCTTGGAGGGGCTTCGTCTTGAAGCTTTCGAGAAGTTCATGGAGAACACAACTAAGAGCATGGAGATTGGTCAGGGCATAGTTGTTTTTGAGAAAGGCGAGTAGGGGTTTTCCACCTGCCACCTTTGCAAGCCGCTAGCGCCGCTAGTGCAAAGCATGCCAGTTTTCTTGCCTAGGTACCTATGGCATTGTAACATCTGACTTTATGTTCAATGGGTAGTAGAGCAACTTTCTTCTTTCTTTTTATCGATAGAGCTGTTACAAAGGGCATATGGCGTTAGGAACAATAGAAATTTCAAACATTCTTCTTCTGGCAACATTAAGAGTCGTAGTACTGCACATAGTGAGTAACATTTTCTAGAACTACGATTTGTGAAACTCTTCGTTTGAATAAAACTTGACTGCAATAGCTTTATGCGAGAATGCTGTGTTTCTGTGTTTCATTTTGTTGGTCTACAGCTCCCACTAAACTATTCCCTGATATTCACCAAGCCTTGTGTAGCTATTTGCTATCATTAGCCCACTCTTTACACGTCGGCGTAAAGGACATACTTTGATCATGTTTCGCAAGTCTTGAGAGTAGCACTGAGACCACTTTGCCGCTACCAACTGTCTCTTCCTCCGCAGTGATATGAATCTCGAGGCCAGGGGCCGCTCCCAGCACCGGCCTTGCATGGAGTGCTCCTTCCATAGTCCTTGCATGCACCACTTGTGCTACATTCGTACGCATGGTCATCATTTGGCCCGATGACCTGGAAACAAAATCCACAGTAAAGGCCTGGGTTGGTGACCTTGTAGGAACCAGTCGTTTGGCATGGGCACGCATTGACATAGTTGACTATGATACCAACGGTGGCTATGATGATTGTTGAAAAACGCATGATGCTGATCGGCAAGCTCCAAGATAATAAGTGATAGGTAGTGGAACAAGTCGAGTGCGTGTGGAGTCATTCATACTTTATAGTATTATCGTTGTGCGTTGAGAGTAGAAAGTGTCTTTGGAAAACGAGGAAGTCGCATTCATCGCATCGAGAGCCCTGGATCAAATACCTTCTTTAATGGCGATGGTTTCCTTTTCAGTAGTTTGTCCGAAATACGAACGACTTTGATAATATAATTGTGTTGTATTCTAGGAAGGGCAGGACCCCTGGTGCGCTGTCACGATAGCACCGCTGGCTAGCGTCAACAGTACGACTAATTAATCAAAATGGCTTGAGTGTAAAGACCGAGGCGTCGCGCTAAAGCAGACCCCACTTTCCGTACATGAACTTTGTTTGAGGCCTCTTCAATTTACATAGCAGTAAAGAGATCGTTCGAACGATACGGTATACGGAGGGGTTGTTGAGGTCATCTGCTGCATTATTAAAATGTTTTCACTGCCAGCACAGTATTTCCAAACGCTTATGGATGATCAAATCTCTTAGTCTAATTTAGAAAAATGCCTATTGATGTAGCTGCAACTCTGATAGTGCATTGCTGTGATAGTGGTGGAAAAGAAGACGTAAGGTGGGCTTCAGCATATGTCATGAATGATGCGTAGCAAAGCATCATTGAACCTCGATTGAATACATGGACAAATATTACGGTCTTTGTATCAAGTACCTGGCGTCCGGAGATAACACCCATGGGTGTATCGCAAGAACAATACTCCCCATACAATCCTCTATGTGCATCCCCATTGTGGCATTTCTCATCCAGAACAATGACCATCATTTCTGATGTCAGAAAGTGAAAGGGGACAAAACTTGTTAGTTGAAGACATAGAACACTACCCTTGGAACACTACCCTCCGTGTTATCATATATTTACCTGCAAGTGCTTAAAAATCTCCGAATCAAAGCATACTTTAAAGTGCGATAATCCATTTCGACCCGAGCACTTGCGTAGTCGGCAATGGCAAACTCCATCGAGGCACAACTAACTAAGAAGAAGGGTTAGTGACCCTTTTGGATGTGTTCGCTATTAATAATGAAAGGTGGACTTCTAATTCTGTTGGCAGTACCCCTAGCCGAGGCAGCTCCGTCCACAATACTTATCGAAGATGATTGTACGTAAATGTGTGGCCTAGTTTGCGTGCCAGAACTATAGGGTCGCGCCAACGCCGAGCTTGTAACATGATGAGATGAGGATGTTGAGATCTCACGTAGCTCTACAGCAATCACATTGTCTCGTTAAGATGCCCATATTGAACCAACCCATTGGTAACACCCGATATCTAACAACGTCGGCGTTCAAGCGACTCCCACCTTCCCGAAATGGTAAAATGAACTCGATCATCTAAGTTGTGTACCTGAAGCCTTCTTGCTTGAAATCGGTGATATCTTTAAAGCTTTCTACTGCTGCCCCAGCATCACCCTCTGGAACATGCGCGGGAACCACCTTGCGGTTCAATACGACGCACAAGAACCAATACGTTGCCATGAGGCCGATACAGACGCAATAGCAAACGAGCATTGCAATGACGCCACCCGTGTAAGCGGGCGCCTGGCTAGCGCGGAAGGTTTGAGGTCCAATAAGATTTCCTACGGCATAACCGATGTAGAGAATCGAGAATTGCACATTCTTCTTGGTGTGGCCAGCGGTATTAGCCTGGGCAAGAGAGATGCCCACGACGTATGGACCGAAATAGGTATAACACTATGCATGTTAGAGGGGCAAATTCCGGGGGTTAATCCTGGCACATACCAGGTAAAGTCCGACTAGCTGAGCCGCCACAGCATTGCGAGCAACACCATAGAGAACAGCAGTACCAGTGATGGGCACAACGCAAGCCATCATGCAAACAAGGCAGCGGCGGTTATTCCACTTAGCAGCTGCAACCGAAAAGACGATAGATGCGATGGTGGACATCACACCGGTTGGCATGGCCAAGAGTGATGATTGAACTGACGTGAAGCCCAGATTCTTAATGATGATGGCATTGAAGGTAGTCAAGCCTTGAATAGTTAGTTTGGTGTTGCATCTGCATGCGATTTCAACGTACCTCCGTTCGGAATGTTGATAGCAATGTTGAAGAAGAAAATGATCCATGTTTTCGGGTCAGCCACTGCCTCAATAGCCTGATCCAATTTCCAAACGTTGTTTACAATACCGGTCTTGTTCTCTGCAAGTCGCCTGATCCAGAATGTTTTCTCATCTTTGGTCAGAAAGAAAGCGTTCATTGGATTGTCTGGCAAGAAGAAGAGAGCAAAGATTGACCACGACATCGAGATACTGCCAACGATAAGGTAAAGGTATTGCCACTTGGCGAGAGGCGCACTGTCAGGAATGTGTCCGACGGCCCAAGAGAGGAAACCGTTGACCACGGAGCTCATGGCTGCAAATACGATCGCATTCCGAGGCGGCTGTTCGTTTTTCTTGTACCAACCGGCAATGAGCAGGGAGATGCCGGGCACTATGATTGCCTCAAGAGCACCCATCAAGAACCGAAGCGTCAACAGTCCGCCGTAATTGTGGCATGCAGGCATGAGGAGAGCCATGAGCGACCATCCAATCGAGCATGAGCAGAGGTATTTAGCAGCAGGAAACCTATGGATGAGGTACGATGAGGGGAACATGCCCACAAGCGCACCGAGCGAGAGCATAGAACCGAGCCAGGAGTATTGTTGGCCTACAAGTTTGTTGTCCTCTCGCAGTCCATAAATGGCAGCCGTGCTGAGTGCCACCTTGTCAACAGCTCCGAGAGTGGCTGTAAGAAAGAGCTGAAGAAAATTAGCCCCCATATCGAAGAGAGCAAGAGAGCAGTAGAGATTTACCATAGGGACAACGATGAAGTCAATCTTTCTTTTCAGGCGTTTTTGTTGCTTTGGCGTTAGGGGGACATAATCTTCAGCTTCGGCAAGAAAAAGGGCTGCTTGATCAATCTTCTTGATATCGGCATCCATGAGAGTAGCCTTTGCGCTCATATCAGGCTTCTCGTTTGCTGAAGCCATGAGGGAGTAGGGGGAACTGAAATGAGCTGAGCACTAGAGGGGTGAATGCCGTTGAACAAAGGAACTCTTGGTGGCAATCTGGCAGAGAAAGACTTCCTTCTCGAAGCCTTATATCCAAACAAAGCACGGGCCGGTAGACACACGACACTACCCCAAGATACCCCAGAGCAGATAGCTAGATACGACTATCGCTGCTATCTGCGTTCACGACGTCGAGGCGTGAAGCCGTGGCGCTGGTTGTCGGCAACACGAATGTAATGTTCCAAGGACGGGTGGTCGCTCCCTGGAGAGACTTGACCTGCGTTGAGTATCCTCTTGACCTGCGTCGCGCGAAAAGGATAGTCGACACGACGGACGACGTCCGGATTTTCCATGATGCGAGCCATTGGCCCAAAGAGCGGTTCACGACGCTTGTGGCAGACCTGCCCTCCCGGCGAAAGAAGCTGGTCGACACGACCGGGCCGGATCAACGCGCCGACAGGGTCGGAATCGGGCTTTTGGAGGGCAGGACAGAGAGGAAGGTCAACACGACGAGGGACTCTAATTGGGCGACTGTTGGGATTCCCCAATCAGGAGACGCCGAAACAAGTCCGCTCCATCGCTGATGTTCCGATGCACCGCGCCAAGACGCTAGGCCCCATACGCCTGTTCCTCCAGGAGTCGTCCATCGTGTCCACCTTCCTGCACCAGCTGACGCACCCCACTACCGTCTATCTCCCCCTCCATCGTGTGCACCATCCGGATACAGGTCGTAAAGCATCTGGTCAGCGTGCCATCATGTTCTCTCTTATATATGGCTTGCTGGGGGCACAATGCCGAAGCCCTCAGTTCCGCGCAATCTACCTTCAACCAATATGGGTTCGATGCCAGTTGAGCCTGTCAGGGGCATCAAGATCGCAATAGACCGAGGAGGCACATTCACCGATATCTGGGCCACGGCACCTGGCCAGCCTGATTTAGTCTTCAAGTTGCTGTCCGTCGACCCTTCCAACTACGCTGATGCTCCAACCGAGGGTGAGAGTGCAATTCCACGGGGCTGCAGTAAGAGACTAAATCATTTCAGGCATTCGGCGCATCTTGAACACATACTTGGGAACAAATATTCCCCGCAATGTGCCTTTGCCCAAGGACAGTATAGACAGCATCCGCATGGGCACCACAGTGGCCACCAATGCATTACTCGAAAGAAAAGGCACCAGGCATGCTTTTCTTGTCACCAAGGGCTTCAGGGATCTTATCGAGATCGGCTACCAGTCTCGGCCACGTTTGTTTGATCTCAACATCTCAAAACCTGAGGTCCTCTACTCCGAGGTGTGCGAAGTTGATGAGCGTGTCACTATCGAAGGGTTTGATGAGGATGTCGACGGCCAGTTCGCTGCGCTTGACGTGATCCCTGGTGTGCTTGAGCGGGGGACAAATGGTCAACTGTTCCGAATCCTGAAGCCTCTTAACGACGACGAGGTCTTAGCTTCATTGCGGAGGATCAGGGAAGCAGGCATCGAGACCATCGCAATATGCTTCACGCACTCGTATGCGTTCCCGTACCACGAGGCTCGAGCGGGTGAGCTGGCCATCAAAGCTGGCTTCACCCATGTTTCCCTCTCTTCGCAAGTGGCAGCCAACATGATCAAGATGGTTCCCCGTGGAAGCTCCGCAACTGCGGATGCCTACTTGACTCCTGAAATCAAAAGATACCTGGCTGGCTTTCAGAAAGGCTTCGAAGGTAGTCATTTGGATGATGTTCGCTGCGAATTTATGCAGTCAGATGGCGGTCTGGTGCGACATAATCGCTTCACGGGACTACGAGGAATACTAAGCGGCCCAGCCGGTAAGATATCAGGTATTCCTTTTGTTTCATGTGCCAGAGAAAGCTAATGCTCAGCCAGGTGGAGTTGTCGGTTACGCAAGAACTTCGTTCGATTCCACTACCCAAACTCCTATCATTGGATTTGATATGGGGGGAACTTCTACAGACGTTTCGCGTTTTGGCGGTGTATTCGATCATGTTTTCGAAACCACCACGGCGGGTGTAACCATCCAAAGTCCACAGCTAGACATCAACACTGTAGCAGCCGGAGGTGGCTCCATTCTAGCTTGGAGGAATGGTCTATTTACGGTTGGCCCAGAAAGCGCTTCTTCACATCCTGGCCCAGCCTCGTATCGGAAAGGAGGACCCCTCACCGTCACGGACGCCAATCTCTTTCTCGGTCGCTTAGTTCCAGAAAGTTTCCCCGCAATATTTGGAGAAAATGAAGATCTCCCGCTCGATGAGATTGTGGTCCGAGAGAAATTCGGTGTGCTGGCCCGAGAAGTTAATGCCGAAATTGGTGGATCCCTTTCACCAGAGGAGATTGCGTGTGGGTTCTTAGACGTGGCCAACGAAGCCATGTGTCGACCTATTCGTGCTTTGACTGAAGCCAAGGGACATCTCCTCAGCAGTCACCACTTGAGCTGCTTTGGTGGAGCTGGAGGCCAACACGCGTGTGAAATTGCTGCCAAGCTTGGTATCAGTACTATTATCATCCACAAGTACTCAAGCATTTTGTCTGCGTATGGCATGGCACTTGCGGACGTTGTTCAGGAAGCACAGCGCCCACACAGCCAGATTTTTTCACCTGAAGCCTTTACCTCATATTCTCAGATCTTTTTGCAGCTAGAGCAACAGGTCGAGGAGGGAATCACGGAACAAGGAATTTCGAAGTCAAACATTGAGTTCGAGCATTATTTGAACATGCGCTATCAAGGAACTGAGACATCAATGATGATCCTGGCGTCAGCGAATGGCGACTTCAAATCCGAGTTCCTCAAACGTCATCTGCAAGAGTTCAACTTCAATTTTCCTGAAGACCGGCCCATTCTGGTCGACGATGTTCGCGTCCGAGGCATTGGGAAAGGCGAAGGCTTGGGCGACGCGTCCATCCAGCTATCGCGTGAACTCAAAACCTTGACCTTTACAAGTCCTAGAGATGAGACCAAGGTTACCAAAAACGTTTTCTTCAAAGGCCATGGAAGTCAATCGACTCCCGTGTACATCCTCGATTCTCTTCAGCCTGGTACATTCATCAAAGGGCCCGCCATTATTCTCGATTCAACCCAAACACTCGTCGTCGTGCCTGAGGCAACTGCTAAGATCTTGACCGCACACGTTATTATCGAGATCGGCTCTCTTTCAAAGCAAACCCTTTCGGACACTATCGTTGACCCGGCCAGCCTCAGTGTATTTGGTCACAGGTTTATGAGCATCGCAGAGCAAATGGGCAGGGCACTACAAAATACGTCAGTTTCGCTGAACATCAAGGAAAGACTGGACTTTTCCTGTGCGATTTTTGGACCTGATGCAGGTCTCGTGGCTAATGCACCACACGTTCCTGTGCATCTCGGGTCGATGAGCTACGCTGTCCGCTATCAACACGAGCTTCACAAACATGACTTGTCGCCTGGCGACGTGCTAGTAAGCAACCATCCTGAGGCTGGAGGCACTCACTTGCCTGATATCACTGTCATAACTCCAGTCTTCGATCACGAAGGCAAGAGCATACTGTTTTACGTTGCATCAAGAGGTCACCATACCGATATTGGCGGTCTAGGGGGCACATCTATGCCCCCAAACTCCACCGAGCTATGGCAAGAAGGAGCTGCTATCAAATCATTCCGACTTATTCACAACGGTCAATTTGACGAAGAAGGCATTACTAAGATCTTACTTGCGCCAGGAGAATACCCGGGCTGTAATGGGAGCCGCCGGTTGGGCGACAATCTGTCTGATCTTAAAGCACAAGTTGCTGCTAATAACAAAGGACTTGCCTTGGTGCAGGCGCTCATGGAGGAATATTCACAAGGCGTTGTTCAGTTGTATATGGCTGCCATCCAGCAGAACGCTGAGACTGCCGTTCGCGCCTTTCTCAGGCGGACCTTGCAAGAACGTGGAAGCACTCTCGTTTCTGAGGATTCTATGGATAACGGTTCGATCATGCAGCTCAAGATCACAATCTCGGACGACGGCAGTGCAATCTTTGATTTCACGGGCACGAGCTGCGAGCTATATGGCAACATGAATGCGCCACCAGCAATCACCCATTCGGCACTCCTCTACTCCCTTCGACTACTAATCGGCCTCGATATCCCCATGAACCAAGGTTGTCTTGCGCCAACAACCGTCATCTTACCAGAAGGGTGTCTCCTTAATCCATCTGCTGGACCAGCTGTATGTGCAGGCAATACGAACACATCGCAGCGCGTTGTCGATGTAATTATGAAAGCCTTCGAGGTCGCTGGCGCTTCACAAGGTTGCATGAACTGCCTCGGCTTCTTTGGAGAAGGAGGGAAAGATGCTGATGGCAAACCATTAGCCGGTCACGCATACGCATTCGGTGAAACCATTTGTGGCGGCTCAGGCGCGACAGCTGAAGCCGATGGGGCTTCGGCAACACACTGTCACATGACTAACACGCGTATCACTGATCCGGAGTCGCTGGAGAAGCGATATCCTGTTATTCTGCGCGAATTTTCTATTCGGAAGGAGAGTGGCGGCAATGGTATGCGCAAGGGTGGTGATGGTGTGGTTCGTGACATTGAATGCCGCGCTCCTCTGAAGTTCAGTGTCATCACTGAACGCCGTGTAACGTCACCATACGGAATGAAAGGAGGTGAAAATGGCGGTCGAGGCGCGAACTACTGGGTCAAGAAGAAGCCCGACGGTGGTGATAGATGGATCAACCTGGGCCCCAAGAACATGGTGGCCATGGATACGGGAGACCGCTGTGTCATTCACACGCCGGGTGGTGGGGGTTTTGGTCGCGTTGGATCCGTCAACGCTGAAACTTTGCCGAGGAATGGAGTCGGAAAAGTTCCATACCCAAGGGCTGTTGGGAGTGTTGCTGCATACGCCACCACGCAAGTTGAGTCCTCGTAGTCGGCATGTGATGAAATTTTGTTGCTAGAATCACAAATGGAAATTCTGCCAAGCTGTCTCTCAAGCTTTCATTTAGGAGTTATCTTGTCTTGGGCGTCTTGTCCCAAGGTATCCAAACGTGAAAATTGGAAAACATGGCAGCTCTAATCAGACCCTACTCATGAAAGTGAACATGGAGTCTTTGTTCTGATCGAACCATAAACCAACCAACTTGACCATGTGTCCAATCACATCACGTCGTCCTTCCGGTCCTTCTCGACACTATCTTCGCGCTAATTCTCGCGTTCCCCGCACTTGCAGAGATCGGAGATAGCACAAGACCCACAATTGCCAAGGCGGTTATCATATCACCCAGACACCCCCTGTCGTATGCACCTTCCTTTCACCTCCTCTGCAACGCTCAACACGTCTCCACTCCACTTTGCCTCAAACAACTGTCCTTGTAGACGCGACATGTGATCTGCCGTGATCTTCATCCAAGTATATATATGCGCAACCGAAAGCAACCGAGTTGTTCGCGAAAGCAAAACGGCCCGCGAAAGAGGACGGGATGTGCACCGTGCAAAGGTGAATACTCCGCGTCCGAGGGTATTGCTGTACTGACTAAAGATCTAGATGCGCATGTGAAGTGCACTGAAGAAAAGCCGCAATGTAGTCGTTGTGAGCGATTGTCCCTGTCATGCCAGTACGAGTTCAAGCTTTTGTGGGAGGAAGATGCCCTCCAGCGAAACATTGTCCACGGAAGAAGCGGCGTTTGGTCACGTCACGGGAAAACACCAATTCCCCCTCCTGCACGTGTCCAGGTAGATGTTCAAGAAAGCAATCACCAGCCGACCGGCAATTCCTCGATTCTCGGCTGGCATTTTATCAGCTACAATCAGCAAGACTTCGTTGATGGCGTACCTTTCTCTCTACTCGATGACCATTTACAAGAAAATGAGGCATTTGTCGACCTGGACAACGATGACTCGAACGGTCTGCAGGACGAGAATCAAGTTGCGTTGGTTTCTCCCCAACGAATGCTCACTAGAATGACATGCGCTCTTGCTTTAGGCATTCTTGAAGTAGGGGGCGCAGTGAGCACCAGATCATCGCCGACCAATTGGATTCCGACGAAAGATGGTACGATGGACGAAACACCCGTGCTGCCGGATCCTCACAGCATTCCCCTCATCGGATTCTCTAGTTCCGACTCCCAGCTTTTCAGCTACTACGTTCAAGAACTATCACCGAAGTGCTCTCTTAGTAGCCATCGCAACCCATACCTGAATGTCTTGCTTCCTGTTGCGTACAGCTTCGAACCCTTGCGCCACACTTTACTTGCTGCGGCAGCCTGTCAACTTTTCCACTACAGTGGTAATCGCCACTTCGAGTTACAATCACTTCGTCATCGGTCGAAGGCTATGCGTGGCCTCCACGAACATCTTGGAAAAGAAGACATGGATTGGAGTAGCTTGGCCACAATGGTCATGTTCTGCTTTCGTGATATTACAGATGGCTGCGAGCCGTCTTGGATCACGCATCTAAAAATGGGATTGCGGATGTTGAAGAGAATTCGGGCGACTATCAAGGCCGATGCCAACTTACGCAGTTTCTGTGAGATTTACTTCGTCGCTCATGATGTCATGGGTCGAGCAGCCTGGGAACATGATGTCTCCGAAATGCAACACTATGAATGGGAGCAGGACGAATGTTATCAGGAGGTTGGTGAACGGCCTGAATCATGTGGATTGACGCTAATTGCATCAGATTGACTCAATTATGGGCTGTTCTCGTGAGCTCATATCCCTCATCAGTGAGGTATCCCACCTAGCAGGGATGTCGCGAAGCAGAACGCTTCCTCATGAAGAGATCGTGGGTAAGGCCACCGGATTGTTTACCCAGCTATCATCCATGGATCAAATTCTGCGAACAGGTGAACAGGACGCTAATATGATGATTCAAATCGCGGAAGTCAAGAGATTAACGGCCATTCTCTACCTTCATGATGGCATCATCGCTCGGCTCAATAGTCCATCGTTCATGACAACCCCCAATCATTTACACGAAGCTATCATTACTGCGTTGCGGAACATTCCTTCTACGAACGGGTCGTCGCTCTGGCCACTCTTCGTACTTGGCAAGTCTCGCTTACACAATACTGAGGACATTGCCTTTGTGCTGGATCGCTTGAAGCAGATGGAGCACTCACGATATTTGGGATCTGTTTACCATGCGCGAAGACGGATCGAAAGAAACCTCGCCGGCAGGCTCACGCTTGGGGATCAGGAGATGCTACAGTCACGGTGGGAAGAGGAAACCCCTTTGAATGACAATGAGCGATGGGTTAGTCTTGCATGATTTGCTTGTGATCACGAAATCTTATCTCCGGGATGGAAATGTCCGTCATCATTCCAATCAAGTTGATTATCTCGGGGGTTGACTAGGTTTTCGTTCAACAGTAGTGTGCTATTCCTGGCGGCGCTGACATCCTGTTTGGAATGCACAGCGGCGCAACTACTGCAAGATAGAGGTAGATCTACAGGTACGTTGCGACTAATCTTTCAAGATTGCGATGCTGAAAAGCGCATTTTTGTCTTCAATCGTTTCCAATCATTGCCTCCCCGTCTATCACGACACGAAATGACATCCGTATCTTTCTAAATTAAAAAAAGATCGATTGCTCAAACAACGTAGTCGACACCCACCTTCTTCCCCGCTCTGAAGTTTCGCCACGCCATCGTCATTGTTAAAATATATGTAAAGCTACACATCTCGTTAGGCCGGTCTTCTAAATGCTTACTAGACAAATAACTCACGTCAAGAACAGCGACACTGTCGCCGCAAGCCCGAGTAACGCACACGAGCTCCCGTGACATCGGCCTCCTAAAATTAAAACGTCAGCTTACATCCTATTTAGAGCAACTGTAATGCCGCGGAATTGAAAAGAGCCAAAAACAAAAGTTAGGGATGGAATGGACGTATACGTACCGCCCATACAGCTAATAATGAACGCCGTGAACCACAGCAGCGAATCCAGCGTATCTAGAATTGCATATGCACGCAGCGAAGCCCAGCGCTGGAAGCGTGTGGTGTGTTTCGTAAGGTACTGGTAGAGAATGAAGATGGCGGATTTAATGGACTGAGTTCGTTCGTTAGCCAACGATATTCCAGACAGCGTGAAGGGAGCATTCTTCATTTCCTCTATGAATTGTGCAACTGCTCCTGAAGACTGGAATTGATGGTGTCGTTACGTACATAAACGAGCACAAGCATGGTACTTCTACTGCGCTGCATGGAGCTATCCGCTACGAGTGCGCAGCCGATGATGAACGCAGCGAGCACGAGGATTGCTTGAATGATATGTATCAGGCGACTGAAAGCCGCAATTCGCGCGATGATATCCGAGATCGCCATTGTGTGGATTTTCAGATTCTTGGAGACGTATTCGGCGTGTGCTTGTGATTCGACGTCGCGATTCCTGGTAGTGACTCGCGCCAGTTTTTGCGGTTTGTTGCGAAATATGAACACATACAAGAGCAGCAGCTACCTACTCATATAGCAATGGCCTTCTCGCAAGCCATGCCATAATAGGCAATCTCGAGTCTGCTCGTTTCGTTGACATATCCATTTTCGCAAAACACCATCGAGTACGGGCAGAGCAGGAGTAAAACGCACGTGTACGAGAGATGATCCGTGCATACGCGTGTAGCGACAAGTTACAAGATTTGGATACGCGCTTGCGCTAATCAATCTCCATCTTCTCCGATAGCACGTGATCTTTCTCCGCCACCATATTACAACTACTTTCTCCTCTAAAACGCTGATGGACATTTAGAATCTACTTTTTATCTCGAAGGCTACTCACATATACGACCACAGACGGCTGAAAACAAGTTTCCTGCCGCCCCTGCCGTCTGTCAGTTGTAGATCTTTGTGCGAGCAGCTGGCATGGGAACCTCTCGATTATCTTGACCGCACACGCCCCAAATAAAAAATGCTTAGTTCAATGTTCCTATTCGAATCCCCCTCACAACACAGTGTTGGGCCATATTCAGCTTCTTACTTTTGCACACGTTACTCAGGGTCTACCCCTGCAGCGGCGCTGCGGTACCAGCACGCACGTCAACTCGTAGCTTTGTAAGCATCGCCCTTGAGCAATTCCTCCTTCAAAAAAGTAACCACCTCAGTACGATCATACATCTCGGCGTGGTCCAGAGCTGTTCGGCCATCATCGTCTGAAATCTGAGCATCCGCGCCTTGATACAATAGCATCTGCACTACATCAATATAGCCGTAATTTGCAGCCCATATCAACGCAGTTCGACCGCTCCAATCCTTGCGATCAAGTTGCAGTCGTCGACCAGCAAGGAGAGCTTCCATTGTCAAGGGCGACCGGCGATCCAAAGCCCAAGCGATAGGTGTCCACCCATCCACGTCTTCTTCATCTACATCCCCGCATTTGTATTTCATCAAAGCCTTGACGGTATTTGTATGCCCTCCCGCACAAGCCAGAGAGAGGGCACTCCTGCCGTGGTTATCTTTGCTTGATGGTTCGACGCGGGTCCCGTCTCGCATAAGAGCATCGATAACCTCTTCTTGGCCGTTATTGGCGGCCCATAGCAACGGTGAGCGACCCATTGAGTCTTTCAAGTTCACATCTACGTTCGGATGCTTCAATAGCATTTCGAGCGCCTGCAGGAAACCCTCGCCTGCAGCCCATGATAGTATTGAGCGACCGCGATTATCAACGTGGTTGATATCCACAGTTTCACGGGTGAGCAGCTCTCGCCCAATGGTTGTATGGTCCCTTTCAAAGGCCCAAAAAAGAGGGGTCCAGTGGTTATGATCCAGATGGTCGAGTTTACAGTCATCACGAACAAATAACACCTGGAAGATCTCCAGGTGGCTGTTTCCGGCTGCAAATGACAAAGCTGAGCGTCCGGATGTCCCGATGGCATTGATATCAGTACGGGTATCGTCCAAGAGGACTTTCACAGCCCCTAGATGGCCATGGTGAGCAGCTATAGTCAAAGGGGTGTGTTGATAAAGCCGACGAGAATTGGGATTCGCGCCATGTCTGAGCAACACCTGCACTGAGTTTGCACAGCCCATTCTCGCCGCCCAGAACAACGCACGGTCTTTTGTGGATTGATCGATGGGCATGTTGTGACAAAGAGACTTTTCGAGCAAGAGGGCACAGTCGAAGAAAGCGGCGACCATGAGAGCGTCGAAGTCGTCTGGTAGTGGGAACTCCATATCCGCCTTGATCCAGAAGTATTTCAACCAGTTCTTTAAAACGTAACTCTCACCCGCCGTCAGCCTGTGAACAGCGTCCCAAACCTCTTTTGGAGCAATGCTTTCGCAGAGTGCAAAATGTTCTGCCCAATGTGTAGCGGCATAGTCGAAGAATCCGTAGCGCTGGCTGATCGCCAAGCACTTTTCCTCGCCGAGTCCGTCGCCGATGTTCAAAAAATGTTCTCCGCCATGGATAGAGAAGAAATCGAATGTTTCCGGGTCTGTCATCACATTCTCATCCATATCCTGGTCAGAAGAGAGCCTCTCGGTCACGAAGACGTCCGTTGCGAACTCTTCCAGCAGCAGATAGCGAATGCAAGTTGAAGCTATGCATAGGGCCGCAACGGAGGGGGAGACACCGAAACTCTGAATCGTGGTATCTGACGAAGATAGCGCAAAACCGGACAAGAAATCTTTCGCAGACTGGTGGATAAGAGATACTCTGGAAGCCTCGAAGCGGACGAAAGACCCTACAATTCCATGCAGCATCTGCTCGATCGCGTTCTCGCAGTCTTCAGACGCTTCTGTGACGGTTTTGTATTCCTCTTGACTAATTGTGTATGCCATGTTTATCTCGTCCAGAGTCAGATGCCTGGAACTTCCCATAAGGAGACGCAATATAGTTCGGGCGATGTCTTGACTCTGTTGGGGAATCCTATGTAAGAAGCTTGCATATGTCTCTTCCAGCTTTCTAGGGAAGTTGTTGATAATCTGCTTGAATCCCTTCTTGGATGTTGATGGACTGTCCTCTAGAGACTGGAGCACGATGTTCAGCCAAACGAACGACTTCTCGGCTTTAGAGTAAAGTAGTTCCTCTAGTTCTTGGCTTGTTTCGTCTGAAAAGCCCGCCTTTTTGGAAATCGGTCCGAATCTGTTACGAATAACCAATTTAATGTCTTGTTTAATCCTGGTTTGATTTTCGTCAATCGGCAATATGCTCTTCTGGGGTTCATCAAGCACACTGAGATCTTGCGGGGAAGGACGACTAGTTATGAGGAACTTGACAAAGTTTTGTGGTCGATGGAGCCCCGTTCGTGATTTCTGCATCAGTTGATTGACGGAGCGGAGGAAAGTTCGCCGGGAGTCGGCTTCGCACTCATCGATCGCGTCGACGATGATGCTAACTGGGCCTAGTCTTGACTCCAATATTATTTTGACGAAGACCTGCCAAAGAGCGGCAAAGGACTCGACCAGGTGATGACCAGTAGCTTCCCACCTGGATTTGGCATACTTGATGAGACCCCGATGTCGCTGAAGAATTTGATGTATAATACTTCTCAGTATCTCCTTGGCATTTCTCTGTGTGGTGATTTTATCGTCGCAGAAGAAATAGAACACCTCGGAACATGGTGGGGCCGCAGGATCGAGTGTTAGGTGGTCTGTTAAATACAAAGACAGCATAGTTTTTCCACATCCCGGTTCACCTGTAACCCATAGTAAGCCGGTCTCTTCTGACTCTATCCAGGAGATGTACTTTGGATTGCTAAGAATCCAGCTACAGGTGCCTTGCACGGGTCGGGGTAATTGGGCCCTGTAGTCTTCAAGATTGGTCGAATAGAGCAAGCTCATGCAACGTTTCTCTGCCGATTTAAGAGCTGGTGCGAATTTTAGCTGAGCTTCTAATCTTGGCGCATCCATACGTACACATATTAGCGGAGTCCCTATTCAGTTTCGCTTCTCGGGCCAACCGTCGGATTTCATTGAAAACAGTAAGATACTCTGTGTTCCTCGCTTCAAACCGGCACATGTTCCTATGGTCTGCATTGAGTGGAACGACTTGCTCACCCGGTATCCCCATGATGGCAGATTCGCGGTCTACGACCTAAATAGCAAATAGTTCAGTCAGCTTGCCAACAAATATCATCCAATAACTCACCAAGCCGGACAGAGGAGAAGTGATCTTTCGCTCGTAAAAGGTGACGATGCTTAAGTAGTCTAGCTGGTCGTGGAAAGATTTGGCGAGTGCTTGCAATGCGTCGGAGCCTGCACTCAACGCACTTACGAGATCACTCCGAATAGGCCCCGTGAGGTTTGTGACTTTCGTGATAGTCAACAATGCGTTGGCAAAGTCCCCTACAGCTTTACCGGTGTCTGCGACTTTCGAGCCTCGGTGCGGTGTTCCCAAGAATACTATTGCGGTGGTAGCAGACAAGACATCTTTAAAGTGATTCTTCTGCTCGTTTGCTAGAAGGAGCGCCTTTGAAATTTGTAAGGAACAAGCAAAGTACGGCAACTTATTCATACCTGCTTACACACGAGGCCTCCTAGACTATGGCAAACGAAGATAATTGGGCGTAGCACCTTTGAGCGATAGGGTCAGGCTAGCGGTTGAAGACGTACTGTTGGTCTTACATTGCCTTCCGAATCTTCAGCCAATTTACCTCGTAATTCGGACAAGAGGCCACGCGAGTAGTCGATTATGCCGCCCACCGATTTGCTGAAGAACACCTCCGCGGGGTAGCCATACGTGAAAATGCGGGCACCGGGAAGGTCGCTCGGAAGAAGGTCCCTGAGCCACAAGGTGCCGTTTTTGTGTCGCCATGTCGAGTACGCGTTCCCATTGAGGCCATGGATCGCGATTATGTCCACCCCAATTCCATCCTGAGGACTGGTGGTGAGCGTGCCGTCATACAGGAGTTCGAGTCCATAGTCTTCTTTGCGACTGGGGTTACTAGAAGCGGGAAGATTTGAGCGCGGTGGAACAGACTGCGGCGGATGAACATGGCTTGTTTGAGTCAACTGGACATGATGTTAGAAGTCCCGAGTTCTGAGGTTGTCATGCAATTGTGCCCCCCACTTACCTGGTCTTGCCTGGCCTCGGGAGCTAGGGTTTTGTCCCCCGTAGGTTTGGGCTTCCGCCGGAGGGTTTTACTCAATTTTTTCAGCATCTCTAAAGCTCATCCCTTGCTCAGCTGCCGTGACGTTCACTAAGGGTCTGCGGACACGCTTGGAAGCGGGGGACTGAGATCATACGTGTACGACTGTGCCGCACGCCTGCAGTTTCTGTGGCTTCTTCCTTGCGCTAGGCCACTTTTGGTGGTCATCGAAGCACAACCCACCAAGTACTCCTCACAAGCCACGGATAATGGCCGTAACAGCTGCAGTGCTGGTCTTCTGCGATGCCAGGGAAATTATACATCTAATACAGACCTGGCCGAGGCAGGCTGCTAGCCGACCGCAGGTGAAAAAATGTGTAGAACGTTAGTTGCACCTAGCATTTCCATTGCCTTGTACACAGGAGTCGTATTTTTAAACCTATATATACTTCTATAGTTGTACCTTTAAGCTAATTTAAATACTTATTAGTACTCTTTATTATTTTATATTATTATATTAGTATAGCCAGGCTTCTAAACTTAGAGCTAAAGGCGACACAAGTTAAGAGTATAAAGCCATGTCTATACACAAGCGGCCTGCATCCCCTTCTGATATTTGTTAAAAACGTCGCCGGTCAATGCTCTCGGGCCTTCAGGCGGTGCGCACCGGAGTCGATATGACGTGCCCTGGGCAACAATGCGATCATACCCATCGAACTTCAGCTCGGGGTACATTTCAAACAAAGAGGGGTCAAATCTCCACTTTTTTGCAGCATGTAAGCAGACATCATGTGCAAGTTTAAGTACTAGGGCTGGAGTGGACAATACTTCCGTTAAGGCGCAACCTAAAAGGCTGTTCGGAGCAGAGATGGAAGGGTTGGTCGTGCCGGTAAGCGCGTCGATGCTGCTGAAAAGATTCCAGATGCCAAAGTACGCACGCTCAGGTAGAGCGCTTGGCAGGATAGTAGACAGGTCGTCTACTTCGATTACGTAGGAGTTCATCATATCGCACATGAGTTGGTCGAGGGCAGCGCTGCCGTTATAGCGCAAAATGACACAGTCGCGGAGGTCGGCGTAGGGAACCCAGTCGATGATGGCTGAGTGTGGGACAGACAGCTGGAGTGGAGTAGGTTTGTAGTCGGGAAGGAGCTGTTGGAGCGTCGTTGCACTCGGTTGCAGACGCCAGCGCAGAATGGGGCCAATTATATCGGGAACCTGGGACTTGAACCAGACAGAAGTTGTCTGTGGCCAAGCATGTGAGACGCAGAGATGAATGATAGCCGAGACGCAGCGAGACAGCCTTCAGATTGTGTCTAGTCAGCAAAATCGGGTTACATAGAGATTGAAAGTTGAACCCGCAGTGAGACCAGGTTGTTCCTTACGTTTGGGGATTGCCTTTAGAGGACGTCAAATCTATGTGGATCCGTGCTTCGAGCTCGAGAGCTTCGACGTGTTGTGATAAAAGAGATTGTTTTCCGTAGGGGCGGCGTTGGCTGTCTTGATCGAATGCGACAGGTAGATGACCTTGAGGGAGACGGAGATAGCTCTGACTCGGCTGCCATGGAAGAGCGAGCTCATGATTACTATTATCTACCGAGCATTCATTGACGAACGCTGACTGAGACACGGCAGCATCGCCCAAGTAGTCTTGGGTGATGTTCAGGTCTAGCTCGAACGAGCTGGTGTCAATGGAGGGAAACGTCATGCTGGTGTCTACATTGAGCAGCACTGTGTCGTCCTGCGCGGGTTGCGACATGGCATTTCCATCATCAGTGGGATGATCTAAAAACCACTGTCAGCCCAGAGTTGAAGACCAACGAATTGTAGGACTTGCCGTCATTCTTACCGCTCCCCGGCCCCGTATGCGTTCCCAGTTCTTCTCCGCCCGTCGCATGCAAGACTTTGCCCAGAGCCTCACTGATGTGATTGATGGCAATTGATGTTCTTAGCAGATCCGACCTCGCTTTGAGCGTTGCTGCGCGAAGCTGGTCCAGCTCTTGAGTAAGGGTCTTGATGCGAAGACTGTCGGCTTGCACCGCAGCCTTACTCTGTGCCTCGAGCTGCTTGATATATAGCACTTTACGCTCACGGAACTGCTGCTGGGAGAGTCGGTTTCGGGCACGTCTCCGGTATGTCGCATCCAACTCTTCCGCATCAGGCGTGGCGACGTTGTTGTCGTCCGGCACGTGGCTCCTCTTCCGCGGAGGTGACATCTAGACAGAGGTTGTTGAATAAAAAGAGATGACGAGGTTAAGAAGAGTCGATTTGTGGATAAGGGAAGCTGCGTGAGAGTTCGCAACGAATCTCACCCTTGACTCGTCCACTCCAGACCCTGCGCATTATCTCCCCGCAGTATGACCCCACACTATCCCCAGCATTCCCAAACGGTGGCGTATCACTTGCATGTTCCTGCGTGAGCTCGGGTCCGAGCGGGGAACGGCTACCATCGTGAGTGTCAGCGAAATGTTTGTCACTGTCAACGACCTCGGGAGCAAAGCGTTGTGTCGACAGCAACGTCGTCCAGGACGGCGAGATGGACGTCTCATTATTCACGATTATTCTTCGCAAAGGGTTAAATATGAGAGACACTGTCGTATCCAGCAATTTCCATAGAGCCCGCCCACGCACACACCTTGATTACAATTCTCAAGACATCATTTCTTCACACCGCTCAGTATGGCGCTTGCATCCTCATTCGCCCAAAAGGTCTTCGTGATCACTGGTGGCGGCTCAGGTATTGGCCTCCAAACCGCCCTCAAGCTGCTCGCCGCAAATGCCACGGTCCACGTGATCGAACTCGGAAATACCCGCCCCTCATCGTTGGATAATAAGTCTGTGCACTGGCACACAGCCGACATTACTTCGCGCGAAGCCGTCATCGATGTTTTCTCTGTCATTGAACGTCTCACCCCGCAAATCCACGGCCTCGTCAACAGCGCGGGAATCTGTCCCGGAGGCGACGGCTTTTACCCGACCGACGAGAATTATCACCGCACGATGGCTGTGAACGTGACGGGAACATGGAATTGTGCGACTGCATTTCTCGGGTTGCACGATAAACACCTGAGGACTATCGACGCCACAAACATCAACCAGGCGCCCATCGCGAGCATTGTCAACCTTGGTTCCAGTGCTTCGCTCTGCCCTTGGCCCACTCTGGCCGCCTACACGGCCAGTAAGCATGCTGTCCTAGGTCTGACGCGCTCGTGGGCAATGGATTGGGCCGCGAAGGGCATCCGCGTCAATCTCGTCGCCCCGGGTGGGACCGACACGCCTCTGGCTCGTGCTCAGATGAATGATCCTTCCGAGCGAGGACCTGCACTATCTGCTACCACAGCACTGATTACCATGGGCCGGCTGGGGCAGCCTGAGGAGCAGGCTGATGCGATTCTTTACTTGCTGTCGCAGCAGTCCTCGTACATCACTGGGCAGGCAATCGCAGTGAACGGCGGCTATCCGATGCACTAGATTATTCTGACTTAAGTAGAGAATCGGACATAATAAATCCAGTGCCTTTTTTATTTGATCTGAGCTTCTCTAAGTCATGAGAACGGTATGAGGTGGAAAAGTCAATCGCACTTTCTACTATAAAATAATAAGCCCTGCTTCCCAACTGCACTGTGTAACAAGTACATCGAGCACGTGTGAGAACACATTTATTAGGCACATTACATAGAAGTAAGACGTCACTGCTCTATACGAATTTAGCTCTAATTAGCCTGTGATATAGATATATGTAGTAGACCTTCTTTCTAGCTAGATAGATAAGGTTTTCTTGTTCTTTTTATATAAGACACATAGAAATAAAGATACTTAGTATTTCAGATATAATAAGCTCTTATTTGTTCCCAAGTGTGACTTCGAGCGAGATAACGTTATATGCTACCGTAGAGGAGTGCTTTGCGTATAGCGAATCTTGGATTAGAAATTGCAGAGTATGCTACGTTCGCAAAGGTAGCTAGGAAGACATAAAGTTAGAGCTACCGTACAGCACTATTCGACATCCACATCTCCACGATGACGCTCTCAGCAATAGCCAGCTTCTACCTAAGCTCCTCCGCAACTAGGTCCCTCAAGAATTTTCACCATTTACCTTTGCTGCCCCTGCGGCCGCATTGCCATTTAGCACCTTTTTCTTCCCAAACTACTTAGCAATCCCATTCGCAATCTTCTCTTCTTCCTTCAGCTTGTTTTGTTCGACCTCCAGTGGGTTGATGACCGGGACATCGAGCTCCGCTGTGTCAAGATAGTCCGTCGTATGCTCTCCTACGAGCTGCCCCTTTGTTAGGCCATTTCCTAGCCATTCCAGTGGATTTCCTTTGAGTTCGTCCCGGATCTCGTATTCGTAGTCTTCCCAGCGTGGGTTAGCGAAGACGTAGCTGCCATGAAGCTGAGATCCTGGCCAGATGGCGAGCAGGCGCCCATTCGGATCACCCTTGTGCTTCCACCATGCGTTGCATGTCGCAGCAAAGATTGTAGGGTTAAAATAGCGGTCTGCATATTTTCCAAAGGCAACGATCGCTGATTCTCTGATTTACAATTAGGTTCTGTAAGAGCAATTGAAGAGTACGAAGGATGGGGAGTTACATACTTTGCGGTCATACTTTTGATGTATTCGCGCTGGATTTTCTGGATGACCTTAACCATGTACCGAGCCTCATTCTCTAGGAATGGACATGCTGACCCAAGACCTGGGCCACCATTCGGGCCTAGGAAGCAATAGTAATTGGGCATCTGACGAGGTGCCATAGAGAGGTACGCCTCGGGAATGTCGGCCCATAGGTCCTGGAGGTTGGTGCCGTTCTTGCCCAAGACAGGAAAGTGTTGTTTGTAGACACTGCAGTCGTTCATCAGCCAATGTTCCTAAGCAAGTCACGCTTAGTACTTACCCATCGAATCCGGTCGCACAAATGATCACGTCGACCCCACGCCTGGTCCCATCTTCCGTCTCGATTCCACCATCGTAGACGCGTCTGATCTTGGTCGAAATGAAATTGACGTTATCTTCTACTAAAGCTTCTAGATAACCAGGTCCAGGTGTTAGCCGCTTGCAGCCTGGAGGGAACTCTGGCAAGAGCTTCTTGAACACCTCGGGCTTTTTTGCCAACTTGGCCTTCATATGCTGAGTGCATATGTCCTTTAACACCTGGGCACCATCCGTGTTCTGGTACAACGCCTCAACAGGTCGATGGAGGATGTTTTCGACGAAGCGACGGTATTCAAGATATGCTTTGGGATCTTTTCGAAATTTCTCGAGATCGGCGAGCGGCGTGAGGGCTTGGTAGAGTCAGTGTATCGGGATATGTACTAGAGTGCGACGCGGACGAGAACTTACGATCACCACCTCTGTCCATGAGACCCTCGCCACCAATTCCCGCCGGCGGAATCCATGTCCTACTGCGAACGTAATGGTCTACCACCTTGGCTTGTGGCTGGATTTTTGGCAAAATCTGGATGCCTGTCGAACCGGCGCCGATTAAGGCGACACGCTCGCCCGTGAGATCTACGGAAGGATCGTACGATGCAGAGTGTATCAACCGGCCTTTGAAGTCTTCCAGTCCAGGAATATTGGGGAATTTCCACGCGTTAAGAATTCCTACAGCAGAGCACACGACATCTGCTGTATCAACGAACTCCTAGAAAGCGCCACAGTCAGCCAATGCTTCTTAATTAGAAGCTTACCGGTCTTGCATACCTCGCCAGTCTCTGTGTTCTTGACATGCACGTGCCATTTTCCCGCCATATCATCCCACTCCGCTTTGAGGACTTTTCGATTGAAACGCATGTACTTCGTTCCATCGTACTTCTTGGTGACGGCCTTGAGATACGCATGGATTTCGGATCCGGGAGCATAGTAGCTGCTCCACTCAGGGTTACTCGCAAAAGTAAACTGGTAAGCATGCGAGGGAATATCGCAAGCAATACCAGGGTATCTACCATGAAGCAGTCAAGTTAGACAATTACAAATTCTCTATAGTTATGGAGTAAGGTATATGATCTTGGAGCGCCGCATACTTGTTCTCGTACCATGTCCCTCCGAGATCTGGATTCTTCTCGTAAATCACCAAGTTGAGGTTCTCGATGCCGCGAGGGAATAAGATACTGGCAAGAATACCTGACATGCCGGCCCCAAGAACGATGACCCTGATAGGGCGGGGAGTGTCAACTGGGCGCGTCGCAAAGTCATCCGCATGGGCTTGGGTGAAGAAGCCCAGCCCCGACATTTGCTTCTTGAATGCGTACATAGTGAGCGCGAGTGGGAACTCCTATCAATCAAGACGAGCAGAGAATGGCCAAACGAGAATATTTCGAAGAGCTAAAGATGAATCGTTGCAGCATATATGCCTAGGCATGTCGCCTGTCTCTCATATAAAAACTTTGAAATGCGGAGACCGACTGGTCTCTCACGCGGCGGAATGGCACGTGCAAAAGCTTAACGATACATGACTCGATTCTTGTTGATAAAACGAGGTCGATTGAGAGAGTAGTTCGAAATTGAATCTTGTAGTTTATACTGACTAAGAGAAGGGTGACAAACAAACAGACAACAAGGAACGTTCGCTTACAAGCGATCCGAAGTTGCATAGCATGGCACATGTGCATGCGCAAATTACGAGGCCTAGAAAAAGTGCAATACCAACTAGTCAGATTCTCTGTTAGCTGAAAGAGCGGGTAGTAGTCGTGGTGATGGCGAAGACTCTTCGAAGAGGGTGCGACGATAGAGGCAGTGTGGGCGTTGCAAGAAGACTGGCCACAATGCACGCACGTGTGCAGTAGAAATTAATAGTGCTAGCGATAGCGATGAGTCTAAAGAATAGATTGGCTTACTACGATTCCATAAAAACTATAATACAAGCGCGTGATAACGTCTTAAGGTTGACGCGCTGGTCGGGCGCTGTTGTAAGGCGGTAGCTTCAGGCAATAGATTATGCTTCACGCTACTAAGATACATGGAAAGGATGGCTCTTCATTTCTATATCAAGAATGATACTTGAGGACTTCTAGCATAGAAATGTTGCAACACCAAGTATCCGTTACAGCTGTCCGCTCGCTTGTGAACCACGTTATATATAACTTTAGATCTTGTTTTCTTTAACTAACACAAGGTAACTAAACGTGGAAATTAAAGTGAGCGTTTCTAATCGACCGAAATACGTCTTAGCCAAAGTTCTTATACACAGCTTCTTCGAATTTGACCTTGAGCTCATTCGCCTGTGCATCACCAGGGGGTAAGAGGTGCATGAAAAGCGTGGCCGCAATTCCAGTAGTACAGTCAACCCACTGACGATCTAGTTAGCAAAATCGTTCATCCATGGCAGTATTCCCGGACAAAAACTTACCCAAATTGAGTTAGCCGCGCCTGACCACTGCAGTGTTCCAGCACGTCTTCGACCCGGAACGTCGTTCAGGTTAATGATGCCTGCAAGGGTATGGTCCACTCTTTGCTCTATCGGAATCATAGGGCTCAGGACCATCTTGAACATGCCGTTGACCTCAGTATTCAATGCATCCTTGTTGATTGCCTGCGGTAAAAAAAGTTCCCTGGTAGTTTCTGGCTGTAGGATCGGCGCTCCACCTCTAAGCAAAGCAGCAAGGAGTTTTGAGTAGTCGTTTGGAGTCGACCAGATTCCATGGCCGGCAATTTCGGCAGGGGGATCGAGCGGAACTGCAGAAGGGCAAGGAGAAAGCTTACCGTCTGGCCCACGGGCATAGGCCTGCGTTATGTGTTTCTCGAACTGGAGAGGCTGAAAAGTCGTGCCTATCATTCGGAGTGGGTCCCATATATTCTTTTTGTAATAGTCTTCCAAGGTGGTCTTGTTCAGTCGCTTTACGACCTCTCCCGCCCAATCAATTCCAGCTCCGTAGGCCCAGCTAGTTCCGGGTTGAAAGGCCAGCGGACAGGCTCTCATGGATTCCTGTTATGTGTCAGTACAGAGCAGGTAGCTTCCTTCGAATAAACTCACACCAGTTGAATTCAGTGTTGTGTCCTTTAGCCCAGTCATTTTGGCCCATTTGGCCACGGATAGCGGCATCAGATCGTATCCCACTCCGCTCTGGTGCGAAAGAAGTAGCCGAAGAGTAATTTTGCCTTCTCTTAGAACCGTTGTTGGCACGCCGTTGGCATCGTCTTTCCCATCCAGGACTGGCAGCGCTGCGAGCTCAGGGAGCAAAGGGCAGACGTCATCATCGAGCCCAATCAAGCCTGACTCGACTGTCTTTAGCACGGCCATGGTGGTCATCATCTTAGACTGCGAGGCTTGCCAGAACAGTGAATCGGCCGTCACGGGCTCACTTTCGGTGTGGCCTACGCCGCTGGCATGCTGGAAGAGCACGTTGCCATCATTGTTGATGACGATGCCAACAACAGCAGGTGTGACATAGTCGGGGCTATCTGGGCAGGTGCTCGAGTCGATCAGCTTGATGATGTCTGCCATGGTTCACATACGGAATTCTGTTCGTAGAGAACTGGCGGATGGTGACGGCTCGCACGAAATTCTTATGCTCGATCCGCTGCGTCGTGCCCATTCTGCTCGGCGTCTGCCATATGCGTTTTACGCTGGCGTGAATGAGCCGAGGAACATTTGAATGGTAGTCACGAAAGGGTGACAAAGGGTGGCACCACTTACGGCTGGGATTCGGAAAAGCGGGGACCAACGTAGCCGTCCAATTGTGGGGAAATTATGAGCAGTGATTATTATTGCGTCTTATCGTGTCGTTCTACGCTTGGCTGCCATCTTTTCTTGAATACTTCAATCAATTTAGAAAGACCCTCAAGTCAGACGCTATCATGAGCCGCTCCTTGACGCCATTTTTGCAAAGACACGAGCTAATCGGCACGCGTCTTGCCTGGGCCGTCACAGGCTTCGTCTTTTTAGCTCTAGTCGTTACGCTCTTCCGCTCTGGGCAACGGCCCAAAGGTTATCCGCCTGGCCCGCCTACGCTACCTATCATCGGCAACCTACATCAATTTCCACGCAAAGACTTCCACGTCCAGTTTCAAAAATGGACTCAAGAATGTAGGTATTCATTGCTAGACGTAACGCTAATGAGCTTTCTAATCTGCCTCTAGACGGGCCAGTTGTTTCGCTCAAGCTCGGCAACCAGACCATGATCCTGTTGGGTTCTGCAACGTCGGTAAACGATCTGCTCGAAAAAAAAGGCTCTATCTACTCGACGCGACTGGACACTTTCTACCAAGAGTTCGGCGAGGGCCTAAACATCGCTTTTCGAAAGTACGATGATGTACTTCGCCGGTTCAGAAAGGTCTACGCTATGCGGCTGACTGGCAAGCTTGCAAACAATTATCTTCCCTACCAGGTTAGTGATTTGATGATATTTACATATTGAGCTTGCTTAATACATGCTTTAGTACTTCGAGACCTCCCAACTCCTCTATGAGGTTTTAAACAGTCCTGAGAACTTCATGCATCACCTGGAGCGATTCACCATCAGCATCGGCTCAACCATTGCATTCGGCAAGCGCATTCCATCCTCGGATATTCCACAGGTCAAGACGCTCATGGAGGTATTAAAAAATTCCCGCAATGCTTCTCAGCTTCAACTCTTGACTAATGGCGTAAAGTGGTTTCGCCGCGCCGTCCTTGCTGGCGGCAAGATCCAAGTCGCGGACTGGTGGCCCTTCTTGCGGCCCTTCATTCGTATCATCCCAAAATTTGTTCTACCACTAAAGGGAGAATTAGACACACTCTACCACATGGAAGTTGATTTGTGGGCCAACCTTACGAGCACCACGAGAGAGCAGATGCGCCAAGGAAGATTTGTACCCAGTAGGTAGTTCGTTTCTTGAGACTGACCCACTTCCCACCTAATTATTCCCAGGTCTTTGTAGAGACATGATTGCGCAGGCTGCTAGCGGTAAGAAGGACGCGCTCAACGATAGAGAAATCCTTTACAACTCTGGCCACGCCTGGGCGGCTGCAACAGACACTCAATCTAACACCCTCAATGGTTTCGTCAAGGTTCGATATCTAGTTTCTATCTGTATTAATGTAGATGACTGACATTTTAGGCCATGGTCCTCTTCCCTCAAGTCCAAGCCAAGGCCTGGGCTGAAATCAATCGGGTTATCGGATCTGACAGACTCCCAGAGTGGTCAGACCGAGACAGTCTCCCGTACATGCGCCGATGCGTTGAAGAGACTCTTCGATGTAAGCGCCTTTCCCCTACGTACTTCACCGCTAAATCTCCAGGGTGTCCCCCTACTATAACCGGCGGTCCGATGCCGCATTGTGTGAGCAAGACCGATACATACATGGGTTATGTCATCCCTGCTGGTGCCGGCGTCATAAACTGTGTAAGCTCACGCAGCCCTCAATCCCTTCAAATGCACATGCTGACCCTACCTAACCAGGTCTGGACCATTAACAATGACCCATCTCGATATCCTAATCCACGCGAGTTCGACCCTGAACGCTACAGTGAAGATGCAATCGCTCCGGAAGGCATCTCCGTTTCTACCAACTACAGCGTTCGGCCGCATGTCACCTTCGGCGCCGGTCGACGCATCTGCCCCGGCTCGTATGTCGCAGAGAGAACTCTCTTTATCGCAATGTGTCGCCTCATTTGGGCCTTCAAATTTGACTACAAGCGAGATGCGAGTGGTCATACGAAGCCAATTGACCGGGATGCTATGACGGAGGGCTTGGTCGTGGGCCCCGCTCCATTTGAGTCAGTATTCATAATTAAATTTGTGCGTTCTCGGCTGAACAAATCGCTCACATGGTTTAGATGCGATATAAAGCCACGCGACGAGAAGCGCATTGCCACGATCCTCAAGATGTACGCCGAGATGAGCCAGCACCTAGACCAGAATGGAAACTACAAGGATGAATTTTTTAAGAAACACTGGTCAGGTAAGAATTTATGATAGGTGGGGAAGCACTCGATGTAATGGATCGACAGGCCTCTTGTCCAATCCGCCCTATCTAATCTACTATAGCTCTTATTTTATAGATTAGTATAGCAGTAGCAGTCTATAGCCTAGCGTACATTAGCTACTATATATAGCTACCTTTAAGAGAGCCTATCTTTTCTACTAGATAGCCTCTTTAACCCCACCCTGAGCATAGTATGATAGGCGTTACCAAGCGTTCATTGAAAAGAGCAAACATAATGGCTTAACTATAATTACTTTAAGAACTCTCCCTAGAAATGTCAAAACCACTTAGCAGAGGAAGGTGGGATTAGCAAAGGGTTTCTTTTTGGCAAGCGGAATCGAATGCCGAATAATGACAGGGAAAATAGGATGGAATTGGAAGCATTGATTGGTAACCCTATTCTCTACCGTCAATAGAAATTAGGTAACTGGTTGTATGTTTTTGGTAACTTCATTACTAGATCATCAAAGGTTTCAGCTCGCTCTCTGTATCTCATCATCTCTTGTAGACTTCTTTGGCTGTATTTTACTGCTAGACGCCGGCTCCCTATTTGGGTCTGCCTCAATCATGGTTGTTGTACCAGTTCTTCCACAATCATTCCCAAACTGTCCAGTACGAGTATCCTCGGGTTGATCGATATTTGTTGAAGGTTGTGGGTGACAGTCGTTTTCTTTGCTTTTTGCAACAGTTGTGTCGACAGTGGTGAGAGGAACGTCTCCTCCACTAACGAATGGCCTGTTTTGCTTGCGCACCCTGACCCATACCATCGTTGCCATAATGAAAGGTAGTGTGAATGAAGTCACAACACCCATGACTATTTTGCCCCGGTTTCCAAGAAACTGATGGTCAATTTCATGAACTGTCCAAGGAAAGCATTCTGACTTGACTGTAATGTAGATACCGAGGCCGATATACAGGAATGGTATAATGAACGAAGCGTATTTTTCGGCGACGTATACGATATGCTTTTGTTTCATTATGAGAAATGTGAGGAAACACAAGGCGCCGAGAAGAATGTAATAAGCCACAACATATATCGCAATCGCTGCACCCTTCACTTGGGAGAAGAGAGGGATATAGGTTCCAATGTTGTCACCACCGTTCATAATCGTTATTGCGACTACCTTAAGGATTGTTTTGGCATTTGCAATACGCCGAGATTCTAAATCTTCTTCCTCACCGTCGATTTTCGGGAAGAGCACCCCCAATCCCTTCCAAACTCCAAGCAGGAGCGGTAACAGCCCTAGAAATCCGATAGGTTCAGAGGGAAGCCCTACTGCGGCTGCATGCCCAATCAAACTGATACCGACGATAACGGTGAAGCCGATATATTGGCCAATGACAATTTTGAGGGGAGTCAGATTCTGAGAGCTCTTCGACTCCGCAAAGAATGTGACAAGCACGAATGTATCATCGATATTGGTCAGAACGAACGAGAGACATGCTTCGCCAACAGCGCTGCCGAACTGCATCCTGGAGGTTGTTGGTTGGGAAAATCGTGGCTGAATAGCAAACAAACAAAAAGAGAGACTAGAAATAGAAGGAAGGGTTAGGGTCACCGCTAAGAGAGAATTTATATGTCTCGGGGGACTTTCGGTTCAGACCAGCCGTGGTGTTGCCAAGACACGTCGCCAAGATGCTGAAGCCATAGAACCCTTCACCCTATGCATCCAACCAAACTTGGCCCTCAACTGGCTCCATTATCCCTCTGTCGCCTATCCAATCTACGGAGTATAGGCACGCATGATACGACCATCGTACGAATGTCGTTCACGATGAGGTGATTTCAGCCCGTATTACTAACACTTCGGTACATGGAAAAAAACGCCTGTCTCTGCTTTCTGGTCAAAATGATTATTGGTATTATATCAACCTGAACACTTCATTTGCTTCGAAAATATCTTCGAAAAGAATACTTTGTCAAACACGGCAACACCACCAAGAGCATCTCAAGAACAAGGTCCAACAAATTGTTCCTCCCCCCTCACACTCAGACAATTTACCCCCCTATCAACCCCTCAAACCCTCTCCCTCTCCTCCCCAGGTCCCACCTTCTCCCCCACCCCACTCCCATGCACCGCAACAACCATATCCTCATCCGCCTCGACATTGAAATCCCTCCCCCTCTTCTCAGGCCCCAGTGTGGTCAGCAAAATCACATACGCATACACACACCCCATGAAAATGCAAATAACAAGCCCATACTTGTACCGCGACGTCTTGCCCTTGGGCGGCAGCGGAAACTGCTCGCCAATCGTGGCTTCGATGGTCGAACTCGCGGACGACACCAGGTTGCCCAACTGGTAGCTTGTGCCAACGACAAAGGTGCGGAATGAGCCCGGAGAGAGTTCCATGAGGTGGATGGGGATGACGCCCCATGCGCCCTGGACGCAGAATTGCTGGAAAAAGGCCGCGGCGATGACGGCGTTGCTGCTGACGAATGTGTACGGGTACAGCAGCGCGCCGCCGAGCACGCACATGGTGATGATGCTGATGCGGCGCCCGAAGATGGACGAGCAGTACCCGACGACCGTGCCGCCGGTCATGGCGCCCAGATTCGCAACGACCTGAGTGACGGTGACGCGGTTGGGGCTGAATCCGTACTGGTTGGTCAGCATGGTCGGGTACAAGTCCTGGCTGCCGTGGGACATGAAGTTGAAGCCGGCCATGAGGAGGACGAGGTAGATGAGGAGGAGCCAGTGGCGCTTGAGCGCGACTTTGCCTTCCTGGACGAAGATCTTGGCTGCATTGGGGGTTTCCTCGCGGATGCGCTTGCGCTCTTGGTAGGCTTGCGTTTCGGGGAGCATGAGGCGGAAGAGGATGATGAGGACGGGGGGACCCGCGCCGAACCAGAAGAGCGGGCGCCAGGAGTGCCCGACTGTGTTGACGAAGGCGCGCGCGAAGACGGTCGCCAGGAGGTACCCGAAGGCGTAGCCTTGTTGCAGCATGCCTGAGATTATTCCTCGGGCGGCTTCCGGGCAGTCTTCGAGTGCTGTTTTGTCGTTAGTTCGTGTTTGCTACTATAGTCACGAAGAGAAGGGTGAAAGAAGCATACCCGTCGCAGCAGCATTTCCATACAAGCCGCCCATAGCAATTCCAAACAGCGCCCTCACTCCCAAAAACTCATTATACGTCCTCGTAAACCCCGTCCCCAACTCCAACACAATAAACAGCAAATTGTTAATTACAAACGGCCACTTCCTGCCGTACCGATCGGCCGCGAGTCCGAAAATAATACTCCCGACGGACCGCAGCATGAGGACCAGGGTAATGCCCCATGTGATGTCGGCTTTTGTTTTGTCGAACGTCTCGGCCAGCTCGGTGACGGTCAGCGACACGGTGAAGAAGTCGAAGGCGTCCCAGGTCCAGGCGAAGAAGGCGACGAGGAAGAAGAGCCATTGTTGGGTGTTGAGGAGGCGGAGGAGGGCGATGGGGTTGGCGACTTTGTCGTGCGCGGGTTTGAGGGTCGGGATGCGGGTGGCGAGGTAGCGGCCTGGTGACATTCTGGGCGTGGGTTGGGCTGGGGAGTGGGTTGTGGATTCGTGCTGTTCGGGGGAGTATTTTTCGTCGGCCATGGTAGGTGGTTTCGATGCGAGATCGTGAGGATTGGATTGGGGTTTTTGGAAGGAACTTTGATCTTCTGGCGCAAGAAGATGTGAATACACCTCCTTCTCCCGAGGACACTCGGATATAAAACCTCTGGTTCTGACAGTTGTCGAACCAAACTTCAGAACCTGTCAAACCACCAAGTAGGTAAAATCAAAAACCGAAAAGTTGTCAAATCCTCAAGTAGGAAGGAATAACAACCAAGCCCGCTTGACACTCCACAATCACCCCGGGGTCACCTCTCAATTTAACCTTCCCCATCCCACCTTCCCTTTCGTCCAATTTTCACAGATCACCGTCCCTTCCCCGTCCTGTCCCCATGACGTCTCCCCTCCACCCCGCAAATCCCCGTGCTCGACCAATGACCTGCGTAGAGATGTCGTATCTCCGAGGACGCTAGGGTAAACTAAGCATGGCTAAGATGCGCTAAGCGTTCCTTGGCGGATAGTAAAGGGTTTAGCGGGGCGTGGAGAAGCTTTTCGGAAAGCTTGGTTACGTCAGTCCAAGACTTTGACGCTCCGTTGGATCGTATGGAAGTGGTGGGTTGGCTTGAGCTGGTGGTAGTTTATTCTGTGGTGATGCAGGTAGATGAATATTGACTTTCGACCTGCAAAACGCATGTTCCTCTCTGTGTTGTTGACCGTTGTTTCTCAATCTCGGAGGTCAACCCCGAGATCTGCAAAGACTTAGTCTCACCGTCAAGTCGCCGCTTTGCGCTTACGAAGAAATGATACCACCGATTCCTCGTATACCGGCATTGCAGCTTAGCTCACCTGTCCAACCTAAGTTTGCGCCCAACCAGACGCCTGAGGCCAATCCCTCCGAACGAGACATGATGCACGTCGCGTTAGTACAATCAATGTCTGACACCGAGACGAGGCTCCGCGCCACACCCACGTTTCCCTGCTCTCCCCATTCTCTAGTCTCAACTTCTATTTGCTCATCCACTCAAAAAGCACCGAAGCTAAGCAACATCAATGCATCAAGGCTTCGTAGCGTATTCTAGCGTCCTTCGAGAAGGCCGACATGTACGAGTTAAATGCCGCAGGAGAATCTAGCCTACGAAGAAGAGTCGGAGTTGTAGCTGTGGACTGTAGCGAAAATCCGGGGTGAGGCTCTGCGGGTCCGCGGGTGGAAGGCGGAGAGAAGGGAGGGAGCTGGGGATATGGTGTCCGCGGGCGGAGACATGGTCACGATTGATAGGAAATTTTCGGAAGGGGAATTGTGAGCTGCATCTTGCTAATCATTGAATCCATTTTGTCTATTACGCGTCTACTCATTGGTATCATATGTGCCTTCTATACTCGCACAAGTTTAAACCTCCTTCTTGGGAACGCCGCCTGGCAGAGTTTGAACCTTCTCTTGGAACAGCTTCTCGGCACCTTGCCATACTGGTGTGCTAGCTCGGTCCTTGAGACCCATCAAGCTGGGCAGCAGGGCATTGCTAAAGGCCTCGGAAGATTCACGGGGTAGAGCTGAGGGAAGATGGTCGATGGAAATGACAGACAACCTAGGACCGTTTCCAGGTACGGAAACCTCGACTGTGGGCTTGTCAAAGGTGGTGTTGATGTCGTAGATGGGAATGGGGTTGTGCGGGTTGGTAGTGTCGCAGCTGACGTCGCAGACAACGCTCAGGTTGCGGTCGGGAGACTGGAGGCTCTCCTTGTTGACGAAAGGAGGAATGGGCTTGGAGAGGTAGATGCAGTTGACAAAGATGTCTGACTCGATGATCTCGGGGTATGGGCCATCGCGCTCCTTGGTCTCGGGCAGATCCCACTTTTTGATTTCAGGGCAGCCAATCTTCTCGAGAAGATCGACAGCTCCAGAGCCGCAGCGACCAAGGGCGCCGAGGACTAAGCTGGTGGGCTTGCGTCCGGCAACCTTCTCACCAGCAGCAACATCCTCCTTGAGCTGGGCAATCAGCTCGCTCTCGTTGTTGTAGTATCCGCGGCCTTCAGTAAAGGTCTCGAGGCCAGGGAGAGGCTCTCCGTTGGGGTGGGTGAGCTGCCATGCCCACGTCTTGATAGCCAGGGCGGCGCCAACGAAGCCAGCATGGTAGCCAAAGGCGGCCACACGCCTGCCAGACTCGTCCTGGAGAAACTCGAGGTCGTACAGGGTTCCTCCACCGCGGGGAAACCTAGCCAGTACCTCTTCCCAGCCGCCCTGCTGCTTGTAGCAATGGGCAAAGTGGACGAATGTGTGCTCCAAGGGGAACTTTTCCTCGGGAAGCTCCTTGAGTCCGATGATGATTCGGTCGGTTGGGGCAGTCTTGTATGCGCCCTCGTCGATGAGGGTGGCGCCAGCCTGCTCGAACTCTTCGTCCTTGAAGATGCGAGTAAAGTTGGGGTCCTTGGGGCTGCGCTCGACCAAGACAGGGTAGCCGGCCTCGAGGAGCTTCTTCGCGGTGGTGGGAGTCAGGCAGGAGCGATGCTCGAGAGGCTTGGCCTCGGCGCGGGCGTGGAGGGTGGGGAAGGCCATTCTGAAGAAGAGCGAGAAGCTAGACGGGATCAATTGACGAGATCAGCAGTGAGTGTCGCAGATGGAGGACTATATACACTCTAAGTCGGGGTATCGGAGTGTTGGGAGGACTGCGATGCGGAGCAAACGCGGCCCACAATGACTCCATCGCCCTGGTTTCCTTTTTTCTGCCGGTGGCGGTGAGGAGCTCGATTCTTCCAGTCCGACTGCGGCGCTACTGCAGGGCCGTTGCATCTTCAGCCAAACAGCGCAGAGAGATTGAATGTCTTAGTCAAGAGTCACGGGGTCTGCCAGTCATCCCTTGATGACATCGTCTGCCGTGCACAGAGACAGGATCAGAGACGGTGGGGCGCCCGTCTCAAAATGCATTACGGCGCACGTGCGGCGGCGGAATGACCTCGAAGGCTCGGGCGGCCCTGATGCTGACCGCCCATCGCCGGGTGCGAGCTAGCTTGGGGCATCTCTGAAAACACTCGCGCCGCCCATGCCCTCTCCCTGCCTGCCTCGCGTCTGCCCTCTGACGAAACCGTGATGCCTGTTGTCGAGGAGACCCCATTGACTCGTCGCATTTCGAGCAAGCTTGTCATTGACCAACCACGATACGGCTAATAGTCCGCACATATTCCCGCCTCGCGTCCCATCCGACTCGAGCACCATGCCGCCCAAAAGAAGCTCCATTGGCGAGGAACCCTCCTCTCGACGGACCTCGCATTCGCGCGACTCGTCGAATGCCAGCGCCCGCCATGCCCACGCTCCCACGACCCCCAGCCAGCTGCGCCAGACCCATCTGCCCTCGGACAGGTCGAGTTCCCCCGAGGATCTGATGCACCACCAGCCTCGCTACGACGACCAACACCCGCCCTCTGGCAGCGACTCCCCGCAGGGCTTGGACTTTGCCGACGACTCTCAGATTGCCCCTGACGCTGCCTCGATCCATTCCTCGCCCGACAACGAGCCCACCGAGCGCTCCCGTCTGTTAAACCAGACTTGGGATCCGTCGTCTGGATACGGCAGCGCCCAAGATGCGTCGGCATCCCGGCCTACTGTGGGGAGGAGCTATGGCAGTTTTGCTGGGAGCATACATTCCGTCAACAGCTTTGGAGGAGCCTTCCCAGGCATCACAGAGACGGCAGAGGGCGGGGCTCCAGATGCTACACATGCCATGCTGGGCGATGCGTTCGCTGATGGCGTCTTGAACTCTTCCAACGGCCAGAAGATGAGCACTACCAAATGGCTTGCTGAGCGCCACGGCATCAAGAACAAGCGAATGATGTACCTCCAATACTACATCCCCGTCCTCAATTGGACAAAGCAGTACAAATGGCGATACTTCAAAGGAGATCTCATCGCTGCCATCACCATGGCCTCCTTCTACATCCCCATGGCCTTGTCCTACGCCTCCAATCTTGCCCATCTTCCACCCGTCCATGGACTCTACAGCTTCGCACTCAATCCTCTGATATATGCCCTGCTGGGCACATGTCCTCAGATGATTGTAGGTCCCGAGGCCCCAGGTTCTCTTCTCGTCGGCGAAATCGTACGCGAAAACATTAAAAAGGGCACCAGTGGAGAAGAGGATGGCAGACGAAATGCTGAAATCGCAGGCATCATCACCTCCATGGCGGGAGCATTCATCCTAATCGCAGGCCTGTTTCGTCTCGGCTTTCTCGACAATGTTCTGAGCCGGCCATTCCTTAGAGGCTTCATCAGCGCTATTGGTGTGGTTATTTTTGTTGATCAATTGATCCCTGAGATGGGGCTCGCCCGACTCGCTGCTCAAGAGGTTGCCCATGGGAGCTGCCTCGACAAGGCCATGTTTCTTTTCCGCAACATGGATAAAGCGCACGGCCTCACCTGCGCCATGTCCTTTACTGCCTTTGGCATCATCATGTTCTTCAGGTTTGTATTTCCTGCCCCTTTTAGTGCTCTGACTAAGCCCATCATAGAGAACTCAAGAAAAGACTACAACCGCGGTATCCTTCGGTGGCATACATACCCGACCGATTCTTGGTAGTTGTTCTCTCAGCTATCCTGACATGGAGATATAGACTCGACCAGCAAGGCCTTGCTGTTCTCGGAAACGTCAATTCCAGTGGCAAGATCTTCTCCGTCCACTTTCCTTTCGACGTCTCACATTTTAAATACGCTTCGGACGCAGTCAACACAGCCCTTATCATTGCCATGCTAGGCTTCTTCGAATCATCAGTCGCAGCAAAGTCTCTTGGAAGCGGCGGTGACTCCAGCAAGGACGGTGTACAGATGCCCTTGAGCGCGAACCGTGAGCTCATCGCACTTGGAACCGCAAACATCGCCGGTGGTTTCTTCATGGCTCTTCCTGCCTTTGGCGGTTACGGTCGGTCGAAAGTCAATGCCTCTACTGGTGGCTTGACGCCTATGAGCTCTGTTCTACTGTCCATCATCACCATTCTCTGCACAGTCTTCATGCTTCCCTACTTTTTCTATCTCCCCAAGGGCGTTCTTTGCGCCATGGTTTCGGTAGTCGCATATTCGCTGGTTGAAGAAGCCCCGCACGATATCAGATTCTTCCTCAAAATCCGTGGATGGTCGGAACTGACACTCATGGGTCTCATCTTTTTCATCACCATCATCTGGGACCTCAAACGCGGAATCGGTGTCGGTATCGGGCTCTCCATCCTACGTCTGATCCGCCACTCGGTCCGCCCACGCATCCAAATCCTAGGCCGTGTCCCGGGCACCACAAACCACTTCACCAACGCGGAGCTGGACCCGGAAAGCGTAGAATTCATCGAAGGCTGTCTTATAGTAAAGATCCCGGAGCCCCTAACCTTCGCCAACACAGGAAACCTAAAAACGCGCCTCCGCCGCCTCGAAGACCACGGCACAGGCCGCGCGCATCCAGCTCTCCCCCGCGTCCGCCGCGAAGAACACAACAAAAACATCATCTTCGACGTGCACGGCGTCACGTCGCTCGACGGCGCAGGCGCACAGGTTCTCGCCGAGATCGTCGAAAACTACCGCAACCGCGACGTGCGCGTCTTCTTCTGCCGCGTCCCCGGCGAGACGAGCCCCGTGTACCAGCTCTTTGACAAGAGCGGCATTGTCGACATGTGTGGTGGGCCGAGGCACTTTTTGGATAGTGTCGAGGAGGCGCTGCGGATGACGGAGTTGGAGCGGTTGACGGAGGAGTGGGCGAGTGAGGCGGGGAGTTCGAGGGTGTTGAGTAGTGGGCCTGCTTGAGGGGGTGGGGGGATAGATGAGATTTTGTGGCATTTGAAAGTTGTTTTTTGTGGGGGGCTTTTTTTGTATATTGTGCATGTAGTAAAAGAGGCATTTCCAGGGGCGTTTTTCATTTCTTTTTTTTTATTGCGGCATAGGAGAATAGGAGAAAAAGCTAGTAGCGCTCGATTACAAGATTCGAATAGAAGCAACGATTTTTTGTGTCACTTTTTTCGCTGTCATTTGTTTGTATGTGTTGTGCATGCATCTGATGATTCGGTAGATAGATGACTATACCAAGATGCGACGACATCGTTTCTAAACCAATCCGGAATTGAAGTTAGTCGAAACACATCTACGTCAGTAGTGTACTATGCATGTGCATTATTTGCCTACTAGGTAGATAGATAGGCAGGTAGAGCATCTCGTCTAATCGCGTATTCGGTGCGAAGCGGCGCGTATTCTAACCGCTGAACTAGCGTCAGGGTAGTTGTATGTTGTATGTTTTGACTATGGGCCAGCTAGGCTTGAAACGGCAGAGTTTGAGAAAGAGAAAGAGAGAGAAAGAGAGAAGAAGGAAATTTGTTTGATACGCAAGATGGTACGTATCCGCATGCATGCTTTTAGGTGTATATATTGAGTGCGCGGGCGATGGCGATGCATGTTTTTGTATACTCGTTCACTTCCTCACTCGCTTTTTTTTTTCTGCAGTGTATTTTCCTGTCTTTCATAAGTCCTCATTTCCTGCAATCCCCTAAACCTCTTTCCACTACACGAAACTTCTGTTCAAAACAACCACGACATGATACCAACACCGCATGTTCTCGCCCCAAGAGCCGACGCAGACTTCGATTTATACCCGTACACGCCCTCCGCCACCTTGGGCTATGTCTTCCTGGTGCTATTTGCGCTGGCAGGCTTAGTCCACCTAGTCATGCTAGTGACCCTGCGGTCCTGGTTCTTCATACCCCTAGTGCTGGGCTGCGCTGGTTCGTCTCTCTCTCTATCCACCACTCCCCCTCCCTCAACTAACACACTCTCTCTCCTCCCAGGCGAAGCAGCCGGCTACTGGGCCCGCACGCAATCCCACGCCAACATCCGCAACGGGCGCCCCTACCTCCTCCAACTGATGCTGATCCTCGCCTCCGCGCCCCTCATCTCCGCAACAATCTACATGACGCTGGGCCGCGTGATCCTGCGCCTCGACGCCCGCCATCTCGCACTGTGCTCGCCGCGCTGGACCACGAAAATCTACGTCCTCATCGACGTCGTGAGCTTCGTGTGCCAGATGGCCGGGTCCGCGATGCAGGGCAGTGGGGACCCCGAGGGCGTGAAGACGGGGAAGACGGTGGTTGTTGCGGGGCTGGGGGTGCAGATGGGTGCGTTTGCGGGGTTTGTGCTCATGGCTGTGGTGGTGCATGGGAGGTTGAATAGGGAGCCGACGGCGACGGCGATGCGCACACATGTTGCCTGGCGCCGACACTTCTGGGCGCTGTATAGTGTTAGTGCGCTGGTGGTTGTGCGGAGTGCGTTTCGGCTGGCGGAGTTTGTGGAGGGGCCTGAGGGGCCGTTGTATAGGACCGAGACGTATTTGTATGTGTTTGATGCGGCGGTTATGGTTGGGGTCGTGCTGGTTTTGGCGGTTGTGCATCCGGGCATGTTGCTGAGGGCCATTAGGAAAGCAGAGATGGGAAAGGTGGTGGGGGATGATAATGGGGAGTTCTTGTTGAGGGGGAGCGCGGAGAGGTAGGATTGAGGGTTGTGAGGGGAGGTTTTTGGGTCAGGGGTAGTTTGACGTGGGTGGGTGTTAGAGTGCGAATGTGCCTCTTCACTGGTCGAGACGTTGGCTGATAGAACCTGTCCAGTTCTTATTGAATTACATCCTGTCAGTTTGAACCCCTCGCCTAGTTTCGATCAATTCAAACATGTTCTCATCTCACTTCTTGAGCATCTCATCCTTCACTTCCACCATCTTCTTCACCCACCCTCCATCAATCCCCACATTCTCTAACTGCCGTCCCGTCTCCAAATCCACAATACCCACCTCATACTTCAAATCCTCAAGCGCCTGATCTTCTGCCTTTCCCGACTTCCACAGCACATACGCCGACGAATACCGAATCGCACCAATCATATACCCATTCGTCCACACCACCTGTCTCGCAGCCTCAAGCGCCTTCTCCCAACACACCTTGGCGTCCACCCAGTCCTCCAACTGACATGACAACCTCGCTGTCAAACACCACATATTCGTGACCTGCGTCATAACCGTGTCGCTACCCCTCTTGCCCACCTGTGGCTCCAGCGCCTGTCGCAGTTTGAGCAGATTCGCCAGCACGAGATCATACGCGCCCCCTGTCAGCAGACACGCAACGAGATCGAGAAGCAGGTCAATCGTGTCCTGGCGCTCTGCCTCGTTGGCGTCTTCGCGCGCGAGAATAGCAGGGAGCAGCAAGGCACTCGCCTCCTTGCTGCGCTGAGTCTCGTGCAGGATCTCGCAGAGTTGCTGGAGCGCCCACCCTTCGCCCATGCTTCCTTTGAAGGACGCCGCGTCCGGCATGTCAGGGGCAAGGAGGGCGCGGAGAATCGTCTCTGCGTCGCCCCAGTTGCGCTGTGCGACGTAGGCGTCTGCGAGCGTGCGGTCGCGGTATCGGATTACGCCGCGCTCGGAGATGGAGGAGGGGGAGAGGGGCTGCCACGAGCGGAGGTAGGTGATTGCTTCGGGGGCGCGGTCGGTGACGATTAGTTGGTGAGCGAGAAGGACGTAGACGCAGCCGTGCATTGAGTTTGCGAGATTGTTGGGGAGGCGATCGTCTGGGTTTGTGGCAGTTGGATTGCCCTCGATGCTGGGCCTGTTGGCGATGAATTCTGATAGTACGCGGATCCCCTCGTCGCTTTGACCGATTTGAGGAGAGATCTTGCCGCGCCGCTCGACTGCGAAGGCAGCGAGGAAGCCTGGGTCGGACATGAGCCCGATGTTGTAGCTTGCAGATGTGCATTTCCCGAGCAGTGTTTCGCAGATGTTGACGAAGCGCTCGCACCAGTGGACGCTGGCAAAGTGGTATGCCGAGAGGAACATGGATGCTGCAATGGCAGCAATATTGGTTATGTCTTCTCCGTCTTTGAGGCTCTTCTCTAGATGTTGGCAACAGTGCTCGACTTGAGGGAGGATTTCGATGCTGAATGCTGAGTTCCTATACATTCAATGTTAGCAAAGTGCTTTCAGCAAAAAGCATGTCTCAGTATCTCGCATCAACACTACGAGGGTAGAAGCAAACGAAACATGTACATACCACCCGTCCAAGCTGCCCCTAGGGAACGCATGACTAGCCACCCTCACCGCATCCGCAAACGCCTCTTTCTTCTTCCCCTCATCCACCCTCGTAGACCCACACCACTGCACCAACTTATGCAGCACAAACCCCGTCCCATCCACCGTCCTCTGCACCAGCGAAAACGAAAGCAACCTCTCAACCGCCTCCGCGAACTTGAAATCATCGCCTAACAGTGCAATCAACGCACTCGGCACCCCTGACTTCTCTGGCGGGACTTGAACCTCCTCGCCGTTGCGTCCATACGACAACTGCGGCACGGCTGCCCGCTTGAGCAGCGAATCCGGGATCCCCGCGTTGTCGAACTGGCACAGCAGCAGGAACAAGTACGCGGTCTCCGCGTCGTCGGCCTCGAGCTTTTGAAACGAGAGTTCCCACGTCGTCTGCACCGTGTTCTGGTACTTTGACAGCTTGGATCTGTAGCCCAGCAGGGCCTGTGTCTGCTTTTCGTACAGCGCGCGATAACTTTGCAGCGAGGTGCGGCGCGCCTGCATGTATGCACCTGCTTGATCGAGTGCTAGGGGCAGGCAGCCCAGTTCTGTGACGATGTCAAGTGCGGCTGCGTCGTCCTGGGCACTGAGGGGTGTTTTGATGCCGCTGCGTTTGAGGAGCAGGGCCTTGGCTTCTGCGGGTGGGAGCACTTCGAGATGGATAGCGTGCGTGGTGATGTCTGGGTCTTCGACCTGTGCGTCGCGGGTCGTGATGAGGATGTCACCGCCGGAGGAGAGCGGGAAGTAAGCCGGTAGATCGACTTCGAGGAGGTCATCGGCGTTGTCGAAGATGAGTAGCCAGTTTGTGTTTTCTGGGCTGGAGAAGTAGCGTTTTACGAGTTCGATTTTCTCGCTGGCTTCTTGCGTGCTGGTGAGTTGGAGGAGTTGGTGGATCTTGACGAATGCAGATGTGATGGAGTCGGTGGAAGCAGCATTGATGAAGAAGACATTATCGTACGACGCTTGATGCTTGAAAGCATATGTCAATGCAATTTGAGTTTTCCCACTACCACCCAAGCCGTATAGAGCACAGCGCCGTTGTTCTGCTTCATCGTCGTCATCCCGTGTGAAGTGGCCCTGAACTTGTTGCAAAATATCTTCTCGGCCTACAAACGTGGCTGTGGGCCTTTGAGGTACTTCAAAATGCTTCTGGATTTGGGAAACGGTAGCACTGTAGGATGGTGGAGGTTTCATGTTGCTCATTCCACTGATGAGAGTTCGAAGAAGCTGGCTGTTCTGGTCCCGCAGGTTGTCCATGGTCTCTTCCGAGCGGAGACTGGCTGCTTCAAGACGAGATAACATGGAATGAATCACATTGGTTGATTTTCTGGTTTCAATTAGTCTTCGACTTCCAGTCTTGTTGTGTGCAGGTTATCCTGGTTGCTCCGAATACTGACCTGTCTTCAACGGACAACGCCAACGACAGGCTGGCCTTGTAGTCTCGCACGACCATAAGTGACTTCTGTATATCTTCTCTCTTCAGTGGATACTTCATTCGCCTGAAGAGTGTCTTGTAAGTGCTGCCCTGCTTTTTCGCCGCTTCTCCATCTTTCCCAGGCTCTGCGGGCTTCCCCATGCCACAATCTTCGAGCAACTTCAATGTCTCGAGAAGATATTTCTGGCATGCCTCAATAGTTGAAAGAAGTGTTGCGCTATTTTCCTCAAGCCCAGTTCCATCGGCGGCTTTGGACGTATAATTCTTCTCAATGTCTGAAAGAATGCCATTAAGGAGCTTGAGTTCTTCGATCAGGGTGTGAACCTCTGCGGGGGCTCCTTTGGCCGTCATGCTGTATTCGTTGAGGAGTTTCACCGTCTTAGTTGTGACGGTTATAAGTGCCAGCACACTTGCGCAGACTGAAAGAGGGTCCATTTTGCGGGGCGCGCTAGGCTGTGCTGTGTACCAGAGCTGAAACTTAGAACTTCTTAGCTAGTGATTAACTCGGGTCTATTGTCGAATTCGCCGCTGGATAGTCGATCTTAAAGTTTGTACGACTGCCTAGTGACATTCAGCACTCCTCGCACTCGAGGATTTACAGCCTTGCACGTGAGCGCGACGTGGTTTTGGGGGCTGTTTCTTGGTGATCATGGCTGCATACTGCGCCACAGTTGCGAGCCTGAGACCTTCACCGGTCGCATCATGGTGGCTGAATACACCAAGCTTCATGTACCTGCCTAGGTAGGTAAGTGATATGGTTGAGGCTCTTCTTCGTGCAGGAGATATACATGCTAAAATTACTACTCGTAAATATGGTACGTATACAGAACCTAGTCGAGCTGTGGCAACCTCACTCCACACTACGCTTGACACGCTGGGCCAGGGTTGACGTCGTCCGTATTCAAATTAATTAAATCCACACATCGCACCAAGCAGAAGGCCAGAGTCGCCCTCACATGAGATGTTTTAATTTCTCTATTCCTGCGCTAGATTGAAGATCTAATTTATCCACTCTGGGGATATCAGCCGAGTTCCCAGGTTCATAGACCAGAACAACCGTAGATGCAAACAATCCCGACGACACACCCAGGAAAAAGAGCTTGGCTACAAATTTAAGCACATAAATAGCTGCATCTCGCCGTTTCCCGGAAGCTTGATTATTCTGTATCCCATCACGATCCCTACATCTTCCTCCGTCCAACGCCTCCGGTACAGCAACAATGCTTGGTCAAACCGCTCTCCTCGCTCTTTCCCTCCTTCCAGCCCTCTCCTTGGGTCAAGTCTCGGAAGACTTTGAAAAGGGATTGGATACGGCAGCGTGGCCCACGTATGCTCCTGACTGCAGCCAGGGCGGCAAAATCACACTCGATAGCTCCTCAGCTCATTCGGGCAAGAACTCTGTCAGGGTCGATGGTGCCGGTGGCTATTGTGGACATATCTTCTTTGGAACAACAAAGATTCCCAGCGGTGATGTCTACGTAAGGACGTATTTGTAAGTTTATTACTAAAAAAAGGGGCCAACCTTGACCATTACAATGCTGATATAGTGCTTTAGGAAAGCATCAAAGGCTTTCACCGATTCCCACGTGACATTCATCACCATGCCCGACTCCGCCCAAGGCGCAAAGAAGCATCTCCGCATCGGCGGCCAGTCCAAGATCCTGATGTACAATCGCGAGACCGACGACGCCACACTCCCTGATCTCTCTCCACAAGGCATTGCCGCATCCAAGGCCCTTCCCGCCGGCTCTTGGCAATGCTTCGAGTATCACCTCAGCCCTGATGGCGGTGTTGAGACATGGTTGAACAACGCAACGATTGATGGACTAACTGTCAAGTCCGGAACTACGAACGCCAATGCTGGACAATGGACCAGGAGCTCTGTGAAGCCCAAGATCACAGCTGTCTACTTTGGCTGGGAGTCGTATGGTGGAGACGCAAACACCTTCTGGTATGATGACGTTGTTGTCAGCTCCACTCGTGTTGGGTGTTAGAATTGAAATCAAGTTGGTCAACCTGCACTTGAAGAATGCGGTGACCGCTGGTTGCCTACAATTCGTGGACCAGGGTTTTGAAAACATCTTACACTATGTATATATGTATATATCCCAAAAAACTGCTTTCATTCCAGGCCGCAGTTCCTCTTCAATGTTCTAAGGGGATTATGCGCATAACATATTGCACAATTGAGGTATAGCGTGAAATTCTAGTCCTATTCTATTATGGAAAGTCGTCGAACGCCTAACTATCCAATCTGGATTTAACTCAGAAAACGTGAACATTTTTGGTTGCGAGCTCTTATCGTTTTCATTTTCGAAAGATGTAATTGACGCTAGAAGACAGCTCTTCCATCGTCCATTGTAGACAAAGATTTCCATGTTCCTTTAACGCCAATTCTTGCTTAGTGAGAGTCCTGTCCATTACAACACACATAAGAAAGTCTATTTTACTGCCTTTGGAAGACAGATAAGCGCCAACAAGAATTGAAACTTTTCCAAATCCTTCACTTTCCCTAGCATCACACCTTGGCCTAGATTCATACACTCTTAGCCTTGCCATACACCGGGTTTGGGCTCGACATAGACTGTAATATCTTTCGGGAACCGACTCGTGCCCTCCTCGTGGAACCAGATACTCGGATCATCCTCGCTGTACGCATTCGGAAATCTGACAAATGGACTAGGTGTTCCACTGCCTCCACCTACGATCTCGACGTGCGCACAGTTCACGAACCATTGACTCTGTCCGTGATTCGGTGAAGGCAACAAGTGTTCAATACGTAGTAAATACTTTCCAGATGGCGTTGCCTTGGGTATTGTGAAGTTCATGCCCAATTTTTCGTTCAGTGACCAGGTTGTCGAGTCCTTCACGCCAGCATATCCAATCTTGAAGAAGTCGCCTTTACCGTCATAGTCGTTCAAGCTCTGGAGATTATCTGGCAGCTTCGACAAGAACACTTGTCCAGGTCCCTCGTGGAAGATGTACGGTTGTGTATCGCCTTCAAAGTATGGCCCTGATACCATGAAACCAACATCGTCGCCAGCTACGATGGTGGCAGTTTCAATGGTTTTTGCGTTGTAAACTGGAAACGAGCCGCGCCCGCATGTAACGTTTTCATTTTCTGGGCCATAGATGGGAAAAGTCTTCTGCCAAAGGCTGTTATACGAGCCGGAATTGCCAGAAACATCGCGAACGTATTGAAAGTCTTTGGAGATGGTGTTGTTGACTACAAGACGATTGAATACATCTTGGAGCAAGTTAGTATCATCATGTTAAAAGGTAGGAGAAACCATACAATGAGCGCTTGCTTGCTGGGAGAGCGCAGCAGCAAGTATAGTTTGCGCGAAGTACTTCATGGTGTATAGTGTCTGATCTCTGACTCGAGCTGTCGACTGTCTTGATTCCAACCTGCAAACTTATACATTTCCTCCTTTGTATGAACCATCAGCACCACGACCTTGGTTTTCCATAATTATCCTACTATAGAGTGGAGAACCCAATAACAAAGGCCCTCATGACCAAGAGTTGCATTCATAGGATTCTCGAATGTGATGTTGCAAGTAGTCTTCGCCAATGAACGCCTGTTCGGCTACTTCCCCAGATTGGGGTTACCAGATGAGGGAATAATTAGATGAGGCCTAAACTGGCTGATGTGGCGACTACAGCGGGGTTAAACACAACACTAACCGGTCGCTAAATTGCTATAATAAATTCAAGGCATGCTCTTAATGGGAAAACCTGGATTGGATATGTTTCACATGAGAATTGTCCTGGCATGCGGGTCGGAGCGGAAGATCCGGGGAAGCCATGGGCGAGAGATCGTCATCAAGGTGGATAGGACGTTGCCTGCCTCATGGTAAACTAAAGCTTATTCGAACCTCTTTCCTATTTAGTTTCAATGCTGTCCAAGCTTTACTTGAGTCATTGGTATTTAATTGAAGATGCTACGTGGAGTCGAATGCTTGTCCAATTGACACTTTCTTTGACTCAAACTGCCTCTTATGCAACGAACTCTACCAACCTATTCCATTGTATGGGACGTGTGTAATCGCATTTGGGTTCAACTAACATAGCCAACGACAGCTATGAGAACATGTATCAAGGATGAAAGATGGACTATTTTCTCTATGCATTTCCATCTAATTGGTTACTATCTTGCGTGATTGCTTCCTTCAACATGAAAGACCCGCTAAACGACCCCGCACGACAAGTACATCTCACCCCACCACACGAATGCCTCTCCAACTCTCCCCATCCACCAAGCTACGTACTTCCACTATCATCTTCATAATCTCGAGTCGCCAGAAGTATCCCTCATAAAATTGAGTAAAGAAGCTCGCGTTTGGTTACGGAGTATACTTCAGTCAACCGATTTGCTGGACGAAACCCAGCCCAGCCGAACAGCCCACCTCGGCTCACACGCTGGGGTGCCCCAAATTCCCAAACGCTTCACTATCATTCCATTCCGGAGGTGACATACCATCAAAATGTCAGATGCGGCTCAAACGATACAAAAATCTCGGCTGCTCTGCCTGCCAGGCGAGATTCGAAACAAGATCATGGAATATGTGTTCTATTACGAACCAGGCACTGAGCCTCTACCCGTATCCCAAACACCTCTGATGACGCTTCCCCTTACCTGCCGCCAGCTATACGCAGAGTACCAGCACATGGCACTCTCATCCACGCTCTTCTCTATCCCTTGGTCCTCGATGGGAGCGATAAACCTTCCAGCCATAGTAGACCGGTTACCTCCGATGTCTAGATCCGCAATAAAGAAGCTTTATATGCCATTAACTTTGGCACCTGGTACAAATTATGCCTCCTGCAAATTTTCCGGGCCAAATAATGGACGCATTCAATTTGTATCTGCAGGCTTGCAAGAGCTAGAGCAGTTGTACATAAGTCATCCATCGCGCTGGGTACGCGCAGATAATGCTACATTTGTTATGGAGCATGTTATATTAAAATGTTTAAGAGATGGAAAACTTGATAAACTTCAAAAGTTGTGCATAAGTCATTGCAATACGGGGCTCGGTTTTGGGTTAAGAGCTTTCTATGACAATCTCTCGCAACCCACTAGTAATGTATTACGTAAGGAATGGGATTGGGAACCTGGTCTAAAAAACGGCGAGCTCGTTCTCATTAGTAGAAATCAGAGCCCGCCAAGACGAATTGCTTTCAAGTTAGGCTTTACACTGTATGAAGCTGAAAACTATTGCCTGATTCACGAACTGCTCAAAAAGGTATGTCCCCGCTGTTGAACCCTTTCTCATATCACCCAAGTACAAGCCGTCCTAGAGCTAGAGAGTTACTTTCTAATGGCGTGAGATAGGGACGCCACGTAGATATCATCGCAGCTCGCCGCGGGCACAGTACACATGTGAAGTCGCTGAAGGACACCACAGACACCGAGCTAACAGCTGAGATACAAATGCTGTTGACAAACTATCGGATGCCCCATTTACCTGCAGAAGAAGTGGCATCATTTCTTGAAGCAATTCGAGCTTTGCCACAAGAGCCATCGAATGCTTAATGCCATGGCCATCGAAGGCTTGATGCAATGGCCAGTCAAATTTAGAGGCAATGTCCATTCGTCAATGGAACTCTTCGCAGTGCCTTTCGATGAGTCAATTTGAAATGACATAGGTATCTGTCATTTGCACCAGGACTTTTCCGAGGTTGATCTGAACGGTTTTCAAGACTGTGGCTTTACACTTGAAAGGAAGACGCTCCTACCCCGACATAGATCAGCAATAGAACAAACAGCTCTGGAACTATGAACACGCGTTACTCATGAGAATCGGGGCCATTGCATTTGGGTTTGCCACGCAGACCCGAAAGACGGCAGCTCTCCAAGGACACTGAGGACACATCACATCCAGACTCTCGACTCTCGCCATCTCTCGGCCTGACCGTCGCCGACCATCGAACCACTTTCCGAGCAGCACCTCATGATCGGCCTCGAAATACCTCACTACTGCCTAGGCCCCAACCAAAGGCCTTGCACACACACTTCGGCCGTATCCAGTCGACCGGTCCAGCAACCAACAAGCTGCCCACGCACGGTAATTACTGAGACACCGCAGCACCCGCCCAAGCCTAGAGCCTTTCGTGTCGTCACGTCCAGCTGCCGTCGACGGCCGCCGTTTCTATTTTAGCAACCAACATCGGCCGCCGCCGTCGAGGACATCACGTCGTCCCGCTCCGGACATAACGTACCAGACCTGCAATTTCACTTACGATACTCAGCACCCACTGCGAACCCGTCAGCAGCCCAGCCATGTAGATCGTTCAGTCTGGCTTTGCTCGCTCGATTCCTGTGACTATGCGTCGCCCGCTAAAACGCCTCGTTCATGCAGCAGCGCCATGGTCGCCCCGCCACATTCCCATGCCCAAGGACACCTCCCAGCCGTGTGAAGCGACACCAGCGCCGGCATCCACGTCTTCGCTTTTTTTTGCGTCTCTCTCGCTGCTCCGTCTCACACAACTGCCTAACCCTTCCTTCAATCTTCCCTCTTACCAGGCTACCGGCTCGCCGCCAGGGTCCGGCTAAAGTCCTATGTGTCGCCCGTCTGCACGTGGCGAAGCGAAGTGGAGACCTCAGCGTGGACGGGGTTCCAGCGAGGTGTGCTACGTAGATCGTGGAGGGGCTGCGGGGTCAGCATGTCTGGAAGGAGTAGGCGGTGGTGGGTCTTCCGGGGGAGGGCAGTTATGGCTGCTGTGCGTGCCTCGGATGGGGCGAGGGCGAGGGAACGAGGGGGGACTAGAGAAGCAGGGACGGGAGCCCGTGTTCGTTCACTACCGGTCTCGTGATCTGCAGGGAGACATGTATGGCGTGTAATCGTGGGGTGCACAACAGGATCGGATCGGGGGAGAAGACAGGTGGCCAAGTCGACATAGTTCCTAGTTGGCTTGCGTTGTTGGCGTGCGTGCTGAGATGGCTGCCAGGCCTGGAGCCGGAAGACATGGGGAAAGGAAACTGACTACCGATGTGGGATGCACATGATCTTTGTCGTTCACGAACAAGTGAGCACTAGTGTCTTCTTGCGAGTACCGTGTCGTGCCTGGCCTGACGACTACCCATTGTAGTCATCCAGGGGTGGCATTCTAGGCTGACCGGTTATCGCCCGTTCCTTAACTCTGCTCAATCTTACTAGATAGGTAAACGGCAAACTTGAGTTCCGTGAGCTGCCTGATTTGACCATGTGGCATGTCCCCCGTCTCGAATAGCACATGGACGGGTTCGACTATGTTTGTTTTGTGTGCTAGTTCTATTGAACGGAACACATGACTCGGACTAGCCAGCTTAGCTTGTCGTCTTCACCACCGGAATCATGACATCGAAGATGCACGGGTGGAAGAGCCTCCGCTCCCACATCTAGGCTCGCTTGAACCTGTTGTGGAACGGCCCGGGAGCTTGGACAATGGCGCTGCTAGAACGAGCTTCTTCTGCACACCACCCTCTGCCTCTAGTCTCACCTATCGCACGCCGTCGACGAACCATGTCCGTGCCATAACCGTACGTCGAGCTAACGGATCCTTTTCCTTGCCCGGCGCCCCTGCATCCTGGCCGTCCACGCGGTTTGCCGAGCGAGCGCTGCAAGTTCGCAAGAAGCACCTGGGTGACTATTGCTGCACGTCGACTACCTTCGTACGAGTCGCTGACTAGCCCAGAGTCAAACGGCGGGTCAGAGTACGAGCTCGCACTTCAAGGCCGCCTACAAGGCCCCACGAGTCAAGGGTTCTTACACTTGTACTTAGTCGCACTGTAGATCAGTGTAAGGTTGGAGCGTGGTGCAGTCAGGGGGTTGGCAAACAAGGTCCGTGCCATACCTAAACTGTAAAGGATTGCGAAACGCAGCAGCGGAAGGGAGCGGGAGCGAGTGCGGAGGCCAAAATGGTCCCCGTGGGAAAGATGGTGTGAGTGGATCCAGCAGTCGCCAGCAGCGGCGGCAGCGGGAAGGATTTGTTCGATGGGGAAGCTGTTGCGCACATCTATCCAGCTGCTGTCGACGGCGTTGCGCGCGCGATGCGGTTTGGGGCATCGGATGGGCTGGAAGCAAGCGGGCCAGCAAATCAAGCTATCTGAACTACCAACTTGCGTCTGGAACCGGGCAAGAGTGATGCAACTTGCTGCTATGCTTTATGCGCTCCGGTAGTGCTTGAGCCGCACCCTGTACGGTACTTTTGTATCGGAGAAACGGGTATTTGGCCCGCCGCAGACATTGATTGTATACGAGCACGTCGTCCTGAGTCCCGGGCGCATGGTTCCTGGGACTGCTTCCTCCTGTAGTCATACACTCGAGGCAGTCTGGCAGTTGAACCTGATGTTGGTTCCCACAGGGTACGTACAGCAAACGCACAGCAACATGCCTGCGGCAAAAATACGATATCAGAGTCGTACTGCTGACCAGCACGTTTCTACGGTACACAACCCCCGTTCCTGCATTCAAAGCATAAGGAGGCCTACTTTTAGGCCGTGGTTTCGAATACGAAGACTGTGGGAGTGAACAGCTGAGGACGACAGATGAGCTGGGTATCGATAAGGCCAGTTCGATGACGCGGATGTTCCCGATGGGAGACTCTGAACCCCGCCAATCGCAGCCAGCTAAAGATAGAGTTGGACTTTAACCTTGATCCTGGTCCTTCAAGATGATCTGCTCAGCTAGACTAGATGTGAGCCTTCCCTTGTGTTGGGTGGGTGGATGATGCAGGAACAGGGATTTGACAAGCGCCGTGGCGGACGAGCCATGGTGTGAATGGCTACACAGACGTCTTGGTCGGATCCGGGCTGATGCAAGGTCGGAGAGTCGGTGCCTTGGACACTTGGTGTTTATGCATCTAATGGCTCGAAGACATCTTTGAGTATGCTTGTGTATCTTGTGACGAGCTTGAAATTTCCACTTCACCAGTCCAACCCGAACACGTTACTGCACATGTTTGCAGAGCACCAAAAGACGCATCCAGCAGCTGTTTTGGCGTCGTCTTTCTCTCAGTGTTTTAAGCGATCAGCCACCGCATGCACAACGAGTTGCTCGTGCATGTCAATTTGCCTCTATCCTCCAATCACCTGTGCATTCTCTAGTAAAAGACAACAGACTCTGCTCACAGCATTGACCGGTGTACTTGGTGCAGTGGTACAAATCTCTTCCAGGCACACAATGCAAAGGCAGCCTTGGAGGTAGAAGGGTCCTGCCGTTACTTGCATTGCCCTACTCCTCGGACATGCGAAACAGTAGCAGGGCGCAAGGCACATGTCCGACTATCCAACCCTCAAGCCACTACGATGACAGACAGCATGAGTGGGGTATGTAGCCACACATGTGGGTGGAAAGTGGCTGGTGAAGTCCGTTGTAGGAGCGAATAGGCGAGGAGATATATTTGGGACTGCTCTGATATAGCTAACCCACTGAGCTTCCTGCGTTAGCGGCATGTGTGCACGACGAAATCTTGGTAACTTGAGTGTCCGGATTGGTAATGCGCATCTAGTGGACGACAACGCGAACAACGAAGATCTAAAGTCGGGCAAGGATAGTAATAGAACCGCTATATCAGGTTGTGCTATTATGGCGCAAGGTCCGATGAACATGACTCGTAGGGGACAGACAGCCCACGATATGTGGGGAACAAGCCATGAGATGCTCTGGGCCAATCCCAAAGGCAGCTGTGAATACATGCTTTAGCCGTTCGGAAGGCAGGCACAGGCGACTGGATCTTTGGGCGGCGAAACTCGGGACATTTGGCTATGGAGCAATAGACTATATGCAGGACTCTAAGGGAGGGAAAAGTAGCAAACAGCGCGTCCAATCGCGACATTGTTGGGTAATTGTCGTATGTGGCTTCCACAGTATTCTAGTGCCATGGCCAGATCAAACTCGAGACTACGCGTCTCGCTCGGACATGAATACGGTTAAAAGAAGCGAAATGGATTGTGGATCGACTCTGCATGAAAGTATCCAGAGCACTGGGAAGCATACGTTGTCCAAGCACGAGGTAGAAGCTAAGTGGAGCAGAGTTGTACGATGAAATGACATTTGGACCTATTGGTGTGGTTCGGCATCTACACGAATCTTCACGAGGTCTCGAAACCTCCGCTCACATATGCCGAGCACCGTGGCTACTCTCTTTCACACCCAGAACCTAGCCGAATCCGACAAATGGTGCCGTCGACAATGCGCGGCGCTCGAGGCTCTAGACGTGCTTGGTGATTGGTCCCGAGTTTGGGAGTCTGGTGAGAATCCGGAGTTCGACGTAATCGCAACCTCAGTGGCAATGAGGTTCGTACGATTCTGAAAGCAAGGCGAATTGCTCACAGTGCGTACGCATTCTTGCATCGCCAAGACCACTACGAGATGCTACATCGGGTTTTCCTCATATCATCAACAGCTTTCTATAATGCGCAGTAGATAATTGTCTGCTTTTAGACAATAAATCAGGAGACTATTGTAGATAATTAGTTTTGTGGTCAAAGAGTCGAGCTAGTTGCGAGCCGCTTACCTAGGTATTTGAAGAATTGAGAATGTGCGCACCCTGGGTTGCGAGCAGTCGCAGTGCGATAAAAGCTCCAGCCACTTTTACACTGCCCAGTTGTTAGTATTAAGCTGATGTCTTTGTGTGGTGAGATTAATCTGCTTACCTGAAGCATTGCGACGTTGATGTTCGGCAATCTTGCGCCGGTCAGCTCGGGCACAGTGGTTGAACCACTTATCCCCGAGCATGCACCCCACACCCACGGTCGTCGTTAGAAGTCGGATCCGACACCTCTGGTGCTCAGCATAGTCAGAACCTGTGCTACAGCTGAACTTCAAGCGTTGTGTAACTAGTAAGGTGAAGGACCGGGCATGTAGACATCTTCCCAAATCGGAGCATGGCTCTGGATAGCGTTCATGTCTTGCATGAAAGGTGCTGAAGTTACCATGTTAACCATGTTGAGCTGAGGTGTAGTAGCATGGTAGATTGGCCATTCGTCTGGGTTGGTACCAGTGCCGTTGAAGTCCTCTACCGAACACTCGCTTGTCGTCAATGAGGGCACACCACGCGTATGCGAAGCCAAGTCAACTGCCATGTGTTGCGGAGACATATTCAGCCCTGGTTGAGGCCAGGACATGTGAGTCATAGGGACCATCTCTGCCTCTGGCGCGGACCACATGTCTGTTGGGAGCATCGATGTGAGGTCTGATTCGAATCCAAGTCCAACGGAGACCATTGCATCCTCAGACCATGGCTGTGAGTTCATATACGGGTCCAAGTTGTCTCCCATCGACATCGGTTCATGGTAGATGATAGGTTCCGGTGTTTGAGGCGTCAGGCGGCCGGAATTGTGGAAGTTGTTGGCGTCCATTGCGTCAGTGAAGCCGCTCAGGTTCTGCTCTGGACTGCTTGAATATGAATAGCATTCGTCGACAATTTGAGAAGCATAAGTTGGAAGAGGGGTAAGCATGGGGTATCCCGAGATTCCTGAGTTCTGCTGGCTCATCTTAACGGCAGTGCGGAAATCAATGTGAGAGGCAGCGCGCATAGCTCTCTGTCTGTTTGAAGAAGGTATGCTTCTAGGAGAAGCATGTCGACTTAGAGTGGGCACTGCGCTGGAAGAGTGGTATCTCTTTGGTGATACGAAAGGCTTCTTGATGTTGGTTCGATAACTGTTGTCTGATGTGCGACGTGTTGATCTTGGTTCGCATTTGATGCCCTTTGTGATGCATCGGGAGCATGAAGGAAGCTGGTCAATGTCAGACGGATACCCCACGGGGTGACTTGGATAACTTACACCTTTGTCGCACTTTGTCTTTGCCTTCGCGCAAGTAACGCATGCAATCGCTCTTCTTGAAGACATCCTTGCATATGGGTTATGTGTATGTGTTTGGGGCGGGGTGGGGTAAGGTGAGCTTTGTCCAGAAGATGATGGTGTCGACTCCATAGTTGCAGATAGATTCATGGTGCACTTGTTGATATGTCGGAGGTAGTAACGTAAGTTGACGTGAAGCACTATGAGTCTGCAAGAGTGGGACGCGACGGAGGGTGAGAGTAGTTATACAGCCGAAACTTGCGTGTCTTCCTGGCCGAACTCGTGGGAGGTTGTGTGGCTTACCCAAGACAAGGACTTACGTGGATTATATTCCTATCACTCTTGAGGAAGGTCGGGCTTGGCAGCCACCATACCCTTCTCAACGGTTGCCCCGTGCAGGAGTCGGTCGAGAGGCGAAGGGAACACTAAGCTCAAAACCTGGGTTACGTTTCCGGTGGACAGCTCTACGTTTGGCGTGGTCCGGACTAAGGCCTGATGGCGTCGAGACTTGCGCTCGAGGCCAGGCCCGAGCGTCTACATGTGTGCCCCCAGAGTGGACTGGGGGGGTGCGCCATAGCGGACGTACTTTTACTTCTCCAAAGTACGGTAGACGCTGTTTCAGCATGCGGGTGGCGACAAGGGGACGACATGCACGCTGACAGGAACCGCGTAGTGGGTAGAGGGCGGATCTGTACATGTCGATGATGACAGGCCGTATTCGAACCATGCTGTGGCTCAAGCCTCGTCAGAACAGTGCATGGTTGGTTGCATGCACCAAAAGCACAGTTGGTTGGCTCTTTCGGGACGGGAAGCCGTGGTCCTGATAGGATAAACCATTGCTTCCAGATGAATGGGATATGTTGCGAGTTTGGCCCCACGAATTGTTAGTATTTTGCGACATGACTCTTAACACATCAAGCATGGAAAGTTGGTCAGCGATGGGAAGCTCAAACGGAGAAGGGCTTGGAAGGCGTCTGCACAGCATGTGTGGGAATAGGCGATTGGGGCCGAGGAACCAGGCCGAAGGCATTGCAGTACCTGAGGGTTATGCTGCTACTGCAAGCCCGCCTGAAGTGGTGAACGGACAGTGATGGTGGCGCGGTGGTAAGGTGCTGTGTCTGTTTTTGGAGCGGTGCGGGGCCTCGCTCACGAAGCCTCGCCTTGCACAGTGGGAAACGGCGACATCGGCGAGGATAGACACGATGCTCACAACGAAGCGTATTGCCGCATGCACTTTTCTTCTCTCGCTTTGCTCATGCTAGCCAGTGAGCATAGAAGCTTTGTGTCGTGTGCGCTCGACGTCATGACTGCACAACGCACAGGCGTAGACTCGGTGATCAAAACCCCCACTAGATGAATCGGGTAATATCGCTACTCCAGACGCGATTGACGAGCGTACTCATAGGTTCGAACAAGGACCGTCCCAATGCCTCTTTCGAAAATTCGTCTTACTGTTTTCAGCGCGCTGTCGCCCTGCACAGCTCTTTCGAGGAGCCAGTAGTCAGCCGTCTTCCGGATCCGACTGCCCTGCCACACCACCATGAGTTTGAGACTCACGCTCCGAAGGTAACGGCTATATCCAGAACTCCATCCAAGCTTCATTGAGCCTCAGGACTTGACAAAACTTGAGAATAGGTTGATCCATTTTTCGTATTTCTGCGGTGGTGCTATTCTTGGAAATACAGCAGTGATGCGAAATCGTTTCATCGTAAACTGTGCTAATGGAGAAAAAGGTATACTGAGACATGGCTATACCGTATGTAATCGAGCTGTAGAAGATCAATTTTCAAGTGAGTAGACTAAGGCAGGTCCGACATCCTTTTCAACGGTGATGGCGCAGGGGCTGTTGTGTGTAAGCAGGCCAAACAATTGAATAACCTCCTTCGTCGGGGCTAATTATACTCAACCTATCGCACCATAATAACTCTCAATGTTACTAATTCTCCACATCTAGTAAATCTATCCTCTGTCTATGCGGATCGCTCGAACTCCATATTCCAGGAAAAGCGATCGTGGAAGAGCTCTTCGGTGTTGAGTTGCCTCGATTCTATGTAAGGGTAGAACAGGATTAGAATGCTTTTAATATCAAACTCTATCAATTCAGTTCACCAAATATATCTAATGAATCACGAATAGAGCGACGCATAGGTCTAGTTGCATATCAAGTCAAGGTGTTTAGAGCTTCCACCCATGCACAATCCCACCTAATCCACCCACATAACCCTGCCTAATGTAAACTTAAAAAAAATTTCAACCGTCGCCATCCAAGCGATCCTCAAGATCAGTAACCTCCTTCCCAACATCATCGCCAGGATCCCTACCCACAGCGTTCATCACAAGCCACTCCTATCGTGCACTCCACCTCAACTCTCCACACCACACCCATCCCACCAGCTTACACACAACCCGTCATACCTACACTATCGTTTCACCTCCAGCCATCGCGCCCACATGCAATCCTTCACGCAGGATCCCGCTCGCGGCAACGCCCATGTACGTACCTCGTCTGCCCTCTAACCCATCGTGGCATTTCCGTCGCACCACCATCGGGCAAATTGGCTCACAGAATGTATTTTATTGGTGGGCAGGGCGGGAATAAGGTGGGGAATAGGGTTACTGGAGGGTATGGATGGGGGTTTGTGGGGCTGGTGGTGGGTTTGGGGAGGGTCGGGGATGTATATCGGGAATATGTAGGTACTTTGTGCTTGGGTGTGTGGAGGCGAGCAAGAGTCCAGCTGAGAGAAAAGAGACGTGTCAGGGATATAAAGTCCAGGGACTAGGCAGCTTCAAAGTGGGAATTAAGTTGAGCAAGAGTGAGGGAGAATTAACGAGAGGGGATTTATATTTCTGAAGATGTACCCAGGATGGTTGTATGTGATGTCGTGATGATAGGCAGATGGGGGCGCCTAGCGCAGAAGCAGGCTAGAGCGGCTTTTCGATTTCGCGTATCTCATACTAAAGATGTCGATTTGTCTGATTCTGGGAATCTATAGCGAGACAGCACAGCCAACAGTTCCTTATTCCCAGCACGCATTTATCATCTTACTACTCTTCGATCTCTGATTCACCACAAATTTCCATTCTGACTATTCGCGCAAGGCTACTTGGGTATTTTGAACTATCGTGTCGCATTGTGCACATTCCTTCTCCTCGTTACAATCCCGAATCCCAATTTCCATTCCAGGAAATGGGAGAAGCAATGCCCGCGCCAGACTCCAGCTCCACAGTCACATACACATACACGCCGTCCAACTTCCTGTCGTCAGAGACGCAGAAAAAGCCCTTCTCTACACTGCTCATTTTAAACCAGCCGATAGCGCATTTTGCGACGTTTGCGCGCCTGTGGGAACATGCTGGGTATCGGATCTGCGCGGACGGCGGGGCAAACCGCTTGTTTGACATGTTTGACGGGGAGCTCAGCGCTCAGCGCGAGAAATATGTAAGTGTTGTGCGCCTCTGTGGCTCACAGAGAGTCTAAGGAGACGAGCGTGCTGATAGAGAAGAACTAGCTACCAGACTCTGTGCACGGCGACCTAGACTCGCTTCGTGACGATGTGCGCGCGTACTACTCTGCACACGGGGTGGAAATCTCGCAGGACCCCAGCCAAGAGAGCACTGACTTCGGGAAGACGATGCAGAAGATAGCGGCGCGAGTGGTGTCGTCTTCTCCTGTCCCGGTAGACAGCGTAGAAAACGTCATCGTGCTCGGAACGTTGGGGGGCAGGGTCGACCAGGCAATCAGCATCCTCCACAACATGCTTGTGGAAGAAACGAACCATGCGCATCTACGGCTTTGGTTATTTTCCGAAGCAAGTGTTTCGTTCATTCTAAGGAGGGGGAGGCATGTTCTCCGGGCGCTGCAGTCGAGTGAGTTGTTCACGGAGAATGTGGGGTTGGTCCCGATTTATGGGCGCGCGGTAATCTCGACACAGGGTTTGGAATGGGATGTTAAGCACTGGGACACGTTTATAGGGGGGAACGTCAGTTCGAGCAACCATGTCAAGGCGGACGAGGTTTGGGTTGAGACAAACGAGCCGATTTTGTTTACGGTGGAGCGAGCTCTTTAATTGGGAATTTTTCCGGGGAGAATATGTCACTGGTTGTTCGAGGAGGCTGTGATTGACACGCGACCACCAAACAGTCGGACCGTCACCATGCGCAACGATAATAGTGCATGAACCAGAGTATGGGAACAGCGGTGAATGGCTGTTAGACGTCGACATGGCAGAGGCGAGCGCTAAGACGGGTTTGAGGGAGACGAGTGACGGGTTAGAGATAGATAATGCGAGACGCAAGCCATGTACAGGTACGACCAGAGGGATGGATTGGGGAGCCTGCTGACCATATGATCTGAGGTATAGGGGCATTGGAGTCGTACTTTGCAAATACGAAGCTACAGAGGCATGTGAAATACGGCCAGTGATGACGATGGCGACCATTTTAGTGTGGTGTTGGTAGAGGGCCTGGTGTTTGTCTGCCCAGGTGCGCCTGCCCGAAATAGCAGCGAGGGCCAGGCCGTGGTGGACGATGAAGGGTTCCTTGAAGCAGAACCCAAGAGGAACAGCTGCATGTCGAGAGGGGCCTACACGAGTGAAGGATGCGGTGCGCTCTTCTTATCAAAATTGCAGCGACCGAGCGTCGGCGGGCAAGACGACAAGCGCAGTGTAGGCCGATATTGGATTGCTCAAAACGGGCTGCGATGGTCGAGGGTAAAGGGCAGGGCGCCGTGATTGGCGGGCGGGCGGCCAACGTGGGTTCACCACCAATGGTGCTATTAATGCTTGTCCCTCTGGGCCTCTGCCCAACAAAACCACGCCGCCTGCCTTGATTTCGCCCAAGCCCTCGCATTCCTGGGACTCGTGTGAGTTCGTCCTGTCGCTCCCACACACACTCGCTGCCCTCAGTGTCGCCGCCGCCGCCGCCTGTCTCGCTCGCAATTTATCCGCGCCATCTACCCTGCAATCCTGCCATCCTGCCCTCGACCCAGAAACGCTCAGTCCGAGCGCCATTCGATATCTCGCAACCCGCACGCGCAATCGCAGTCGCAGTTGCGCCCGCCGCTCCTTAGATCTGCGCTGCCTGCCAGAGCCCACCGGTTCCTCCACCGACTATGTTCTGAGGCCTGGCTCAGAAGCTTGAATCAGACTCTCTCTGCGCCGTGCATCCTGCAAACCCGTGGGGAAAAATATCGGGGCGCAGCGAGCCAATCGTGCAGGCAGTCGAAACAATGGCCCCACTGAAGAAGGTGGCCTCACATGCATCCTCCCGCCGCTCTGATGCCAACATCGCCGACAACATTGAGCAATTCGGCCGCTCGTCGTCGAGCTTGCATGCTGAAAGAGCTGCAGCCGCTTTGCGACCAGCAGGAGGGCAAGGCGTGACCCCTTCCAGCGACTCTCGCAGCTCAGTCTCTGCCCTGGAATTCGACTTCGGCCTGCCCTCCGGTCCCCAACAGCATGCCTCTGCTCCAGTCTCACGAGCAGTGTCACCCCCGCTAAACCTCACCACTTCCGCTTCAACACACAGCGATATCAGCTCCGATGGAAGGCAGACATTGGCAAGCGACGATGCACCGAGTGCCGAAATCCGTCCAACCTCTTCCCACGAGAGGCGTCCCCATATCCATATCCGACCTCAGCCCAGGCCATTGCGAAGGCCCCATCACAAGAGCACCCCAGATCTGTCAAGCCAAGCAATACGCTCCCCTGGTAGCCCGCTGACCCTGCAAGATCTGGGTGCTGACTACACGCGATATTACAATCCCTTCTCCGACAGTGCGCGAAACTCTAGCGCAAGCTCATTTTCAGAGAAACCGTTGTTATCCAAACCTCTCTTGACGTCCCCACTCGCCACATTGCATCCCTCAAATCCCTTCCTTACCCCTAATGCTTCGTCAACAAAGCTTTCGCAGCTATACGACCCAGAGAAAAATGCCTCCTTCGTCGACGACAGACTAACCGCCCCCTACGAAGAAAAGGGAGTGGCTGCTTGGCCGCTGATTGGAGACGTAGAGGAACCCGACGATGAAATGCACATGCCCCGTTCCGACGACGACATCAAGTACAAGGCCAAGATGAGCGATCACTTTTCCAGAGACAACATTGTTTCAACCATTGGCCTCGCATTCATGCTGTTTGGCCTACTCTTTATCTTCGTCGGACTCCCAATTCTATCTTCATTAGGCGTCATCGACTACAACTCGTCATTCGGTGTGCCTTTGAGTATGCTACCAAACCCGTACAGAGCACAGGAATGGGCCACTGTCAACAATCGCGACTATCCATTACTGCAAAACATACGACGCGGTTTAATAGACCCCGACACCCCCAAGTCTGCTATGAAGAAGAAGGGAGAGTTTGGCGACGATTACGTGCTTGTATTCTCGGATGAGTTCAACGACAATAACCGCACTTTCTACGAGGGAGATGACCCGTACTTCTTCGCAGCCGATTTCTGGTACGGTGCGACGAAAGATTTGGAGTGGTACGACCCAGATGCGGTGACCACGTACGATGGAACTCTGGAGTTGCGCTTGGACAAGTTTCAAAATCATGGCCTGAACTTCCGCTCTGGTATGCTTAACAGCTGGAATCATCTTTGCTTCAAGGGTGGAATCTTCGAAGTGTCCGTTTCTCTTCCTGGTCCCGGTGGTGTTCCAGGACTTTGGCCGGGCGCTTGGACAATGGGAAATCTTGGGCGTCCAGGCTACCTCAGCACGACAGATGGAATGTGGCCATACACGTATCAAGCTTGCGATGTCGGAATTACCCCCAATCAGTCGAGTTCGGACGGTCTGTCGAATCTTCCAGGCCAGCGACTACCTTCGTGCACATGTCCTGGTGAGGATCATCCTACGCCTGGAACTGGCAGAGGTGCACCAGAGATTGATATTATCGAAGTCGGAGCTACGTATCCTCCGCACAATATGCCCATCGCAACACAGAGTTTCCAAGTGGCACCCTTCGATATCCACTGGTATCCAAACTACAACTACACAGCTTTCCCTGATTTCGGTCTTAGTTTCTACAATGGCTACACCGGTGGTCCTTACCAACAAGCCATTTCAGCGACCACAAACTTGAACAAGAACTGGTATGACGGCAATCAGTATCAACGTTACTCTTTCGAATACGTTCCCGGTGAGGGAGAGAAATCCTTCATTTCCTGGAAAATTGGTGGCCAAACCATGTTCATGATGGACGGGCGCGCCATCGGGCCCAACGGCAATGTGCAAGCTCGACAAATCTCCGAGGAGCCCATGTCTCTGATCCTCAACTTGGGCATCAGCAACAGCTGGACATGGATCGATTGGGAGCACTTGGTCTTCCCGGCTGTCATGCGCGTCGACTATGTACGCTGGTATCAGAAACCTGACGAGGAAATGGTTACCTGTGATCCTCCTGGCTTCGAGACTACGCAGTACATCAAGGACCATATCAATGCTTATACCAACCCTAATTTCACTGTAAGTCTAGTCCAGTCCTCACGACTTGGAGTCGTTCATGTCTAATCGTATACAGCAATGGGATGAAACCGGTCACGCATGGCCTAAGCACAAACTCAACAGCCAGTGCTAATAACCAGACTCTGCTTTCATGATCTGAGCATGTCTGGAGAAACCCGATTTTCATGGTTGAATACCCCACACCTCCTTTTTTCTTCACACGAGTACATAGTTTTTTGACATTTCGGCATCCCTGTTTTCCCGCATTTGCATACGAAGGGAGCATATTGTAATAGTTGACAGGTCTGGTTTTTTGTTTTCAACGGCGCATGGAGGCATTCTCTCGGAGTTACTATCATGCTGGTCTGGGCTTGGGTGGGCTGCTGTCTTTTTTTCACTTCGAGATGACAGATACACGACTCGAGGCGTTTGGGGCGATGGAGATACACAAGGCATGGATGCGTGGATGGATGGACGAATGCTTGGCTGCCTACTTGGATGGCTTTTTTGGCTGCATTGGGTTGGTTGGTTGCTCTGTGGACTTTTGGGTGGGGTTTGCGGGAGTGCAGTGGGGACCTAGGTACCGGTGTGATTGTGCTGGTCTACGTGGCTGAACTTTCTGCGTGGGTTGCGTGGTCTATGTGGTATGCGCATGTGAGTGGGTGGATGGATGGGGACTGACTGGATATGTGTTACAGGTGCAATAACAATAACAATAATAATGAGATAGATAGATGGCTTAGGCTTAGGCCTGGGCTTAACGTAGTGTAATGTACATTTAAACTCTGTTTTGGTCAATTGGTTGGTGAGTTGGTCTCTTGTGTTGTATCGTGATATACAGTAAACAAGGAAAGTAATCAAGCAAAAGAGTTGGAATAGAAATATCGAAGAGATACGCGGTACATTGTACGCGTGGGTCGACTTTGCAGGAAGGAGGGCGGGAGTTGAGAAAGGAGGTGCGGGATGCTCTGCTAGCTGTTAAGGATGTATTTATATATATATATAGGTGTGCTGATTCAATAGGAGGTTGGAAAAGGAAAGGGATAGAGGGGCCTTAGTTGAGAGGATGGAGAAGTACAGGGACGCTACCTAGGTCGATATGTGCTAGGTTTTGTAATTTTGTAGAAGAGGTGCGGTGGTACTAGAGTCATGTTAGTGGTGTTTAGAGAGGGTACTGTTAGCTTCTTAGTGAGTAGATGTAGAAGGTGGATTGTAGAGGTGGAAAGAGAGGATGCTGTAGAGGCTGTAGGAAAGCTTGTAGAAGGATGTTAGGAGGGTGTGTAGAAGGTATAGTAGAGAGGTATGTTGGAGGCGCGTTCAACTGGGTCGTTATATCCTTATCCAAACCTCGTAACAGGAGCCTTAGCAGCACCTAGGATGCGCTTTATCATCCATCTTAGAGGAACCTACTTTAGTATGCTGTGCAGACCTAAGTCGATAGTACCTCGAAGGCTTCAATCATTCCAAATCGGATGTCTCGTACCTACTTATTCTACGTGTGAACAGAAACCTAGGCTCTTGTCATGGTGTTGAAGAGTGCCGTTGTTTCCGATAGTCTTGCATCCGGGAGCCCGTCTTTTATCCACCACCGACATTCACAACGCACCCCATCAACCTTCTCGAATCCTTCCCTTTTGCCAACACCAACTCCCGAGCCCAAAACACCCAAGCTAAGAAATCCTCCGCGCGTATATACTATTCAGTATTTGGAAGCTCGAACAAGGGCCCCTTCGGCGCCACCCCTCCCCGCGTTTCACCACCCTTTACCCGGCTCATGCACGCTACGCGACGAACCTCCCTCTCCAGATGCATGTCACCATTCGACGAATCGCCATTGCGAACCCACCTGGCCCACGCGCAAGAGCCTCATGCCCTCCTCCACGACAGCCACTCAGGCCCCTGGCCGCCCGGCGCTGAGGCTCCCAGGCTCTCAGGCTCCCCCCAATCCGGAAGCACGATTGCTGCATCCAGCGGGCGCTGGAGGCGCATGACCATGAACTTTCCCTGCGTGTCAAGACTGTCGCGTTTCGCACCGCGCTTTGCATCGCAGCAAGCAGCAGGACAGCACAGCTCAGCGCAAATTGTATGCACTGCGCTGTACCTGTACCACGTCGACTCGGCCAGAGACTGGGCGCTGAAGTCGTTGCTTGCCGCCATCCGAGGCCTTGCTGCTGGGATCCTGCCGGGTGAACTGCGCAGCGGCAATGCAAGCCACAGGCTCCACAGAGCCGCTCGGTACTTGAACGAAGTGGTGTCCTGCCTTTCTGGCCTTGGGACGAGGAAGGGCTGGTGTTTGTTGGCCGGACCATGTCGTTGATCGCTGTGTGTTTTGCTGAAGTGCCTCTCCTGCCTCCATTTTCAGTCTTTTCTAACTAGTGCTGCTTTTTAATTTCACGTTCGCTTCTTTTTCTTTTCTCTTTTTTTTTACGTCTTTCTGATGTTTGCACGTTTTTGGGGTGGTGTTGCGGCTGCACTGCTGGCCGGCCAGAGTGCAGCGGAGATTCTGTATGCGGGTGTGAATTCAGGTGGGTATCCCTTTTGACTTTCTGAGTATGTCTGCTGGAGGCAAGAGATGGTGCTTTAATGGTGATAATAACTGACAAGATTACAGCGGGTGGAGAATTCGGACAGGGAAATTTACCTGGAGCATTTGGAGTGGATTATCAGTTCATCAATGAGACTGCCATCGACTTCTTTCTTCAGGCGGGCGTCAATACCATTCGCATACCGTTTTTACTAGTAAGTTGACCTCCTCAAATAGACAAAATAATCTGACATGTATCAGGAACGTATGTGCCCATTGGAAAACGGATTGGGAAGCACATTCAACGAGACGTACTTTACGGAATTCCAAAATGCTGTCAACTATATCACAGCGCAAGGGGGCTACGTCGTTCTCGATGCCCACAATTACATGCGTAAACAATCCCCAGCTCTACCATGTCCTGTTCACTATGACTGACCTCATACAGGCTACAACGACCCTTCATCACAGCCCTTCTCAGGTAGTGTCATAGGCAACACATCCGACACCAAAGCAGCCACTGTCGAGAACCTCGCCGCCTTCTGGTCCGAACTCTCCACGCGCTTCATCCACAACCCCAACGTCATCTTCGGCATCATGAACGAGCCCCACGACATGCCCACGTCCCTCGTCGTCCAAAACGACCAAGCAATGATAAACGCCATCCGCGCCGCCGGCGCCCAGCAACTCATCCTCGTCCCCGGCAACGGCTTCTCGGGCGCCCAGCGCTGGCTCAACTCCACCTGCAGCGACGCCTCGCTGGCCTGCACGCCCAACTCGGACGCCATGATGGCCATTACCGACCCACTGTCCAACTTCGCCTTCGACATGCATCTCTACTTTGACAACGACACGTCGGGCACGCACGAGGAGTGCACGCTCGCGGCGCCCACCAACCTCTTCCCCGTCACGTCCTGGCTGCGCGAACACAACTACACGGCCTTCCTGTCCGAGTTCGGCGCCGGCTCAAACCCCACGTGCTTCGAGACGCTCAACAACACGCTCACGCACCTGGAAACGTACCCGCAGTTCATCGGCTGGACGTACTGGTCTGCCGGCCCGCTGTGGGGCGACTACTTCCTGAGCGTGGAGCCTGACGAGGGGCCCCAGGCGAACAGTACGTGGCCGATTGTGCTGGAGCCGCATGTGCAAGGGTATCAGCCTATGATGCGGTGTGGGGTTAGTACGAATTCGAGGGAGGATGTCGCGGCGAGGGAGGAGAGGGGGATGGAGGGGTGTTTGGGGTTGAGGCTGCCGAATTAGGGGGTCAGAAGAGGGCGGGTGGATGAGGAAGAAAAGTGGGGGTGGTTTTGGAAAGGAGAGGGTTGAAGAAGGGGAAAGAGAAATTCTCGGACGTTTCTTGGCTTCTTGATTCCTGCCTACAAATGGCGGGGCCGTCCACAGATGCTCGGACGCCTGTTCCCCGGAAATCTTTTCTGGGAATCGAGAAGCCGATTTCTGTTGTGGGGTTTCGCTTTTCAATTCCTCGTTGCAAACCAGCGAGGCATTCCTTCTTCTTTTGCTCTTTCTATACCCTGCCAGCTACGACGTACAACCTAGTCAATCCTATTCTGTCCCCTGTCTTCTGATCAAACTGGCTTTGACTGCACTGTTCCGTTGTCATCTCGGAGCATACTCGACTTACAATCCAGAGGCTCAGGTCACGGAGAAAATTCGAGCACATCCGTTCCAAAGACGTCATCCTCTAATTCACTCTTCTCGCAAATGGATATCATAGTGCGTGTTAAACCCAACCGAGTACGCCAGTCATTGAAATCAATCCACGTCATAACCGCCCTTTTACTAACTAAGGACTCAACACCATACATCGTGGATCCTGTATGAAACTTCTTCCAGAACCGTGACTTCGACGTCCAAAGGGTGCATGGAATGCACTAGCGACCGGCCATTCATTCATACCCGTTGAGTAGTAAATCGTATAGCAAAGTTTCGCTTGTGCTCAATCCCGCGTGCCTACTTGTTTAGCGTTGCGCTTCCATGTACAATTGCGCATCAGACACTCAGTAAAGCAGTGGTGGAGCGCATCGATGCCCCTCGGTACGAACAGGCAACGAATTATAAGAAGATAAAGCATTGTATACTTGTTTCATTTCGAGTCCCAGATTCGTGCTGATTTTCTTCATCTACGTTTTGCGGCTTGTGTCTGGTCTTTTGGAAGTGGGCATTGTAGTGTAGAGAAGGCTACTTCTCGTGCGCACGAACTAGGTAGTCAAGGTTTCTATACGCGTAGGGCTTGTAGCCTGTCTTCCAAAGAGGAGAGTAACCGGTGTATGGATTCTCTGGTATACTGATAGAGTGAACAAGAGTGGAGGTAGCTCGAAGGAACTTGCAGCATGACTCCATCTTCGATTTAAATTTCAAGGGCTTTCTGGAAACCTCAGACTTGTCTCTGCGTACAAGTGCTTAAGTAACATAGCATGAACAAACCCACACATTCCCTTCCCCATCTCACACACAAATCCAAACCCCCCTACCCCCTACTCCCACGACCTACCTCCCCACCAACCCCTCCACCATCTCCGCAATCGCCAAACAACTCGTAAGCCCCGGACTCTCAATCGCCAACAAATTCACAAACCCCTCAAACCCCTCCTCTTTCACAATATAAAAATCCTGGAACCCCGCTCCACTCGTCGCCGCCAGCTTGCCCAGCTTCGGCCGTATCCCCACGTAATCGGGCTGAATGGCGTCGCGCTGCACGCCAGGGAGGTAGGTCGCGATGTCGTCAATGGCCGCAGCCAGGTTGGCAGTGTTGGGCGTGTAGTCGCCCGGGTCGTCGGTCCACTCGACATCGGGCCCGAAGCGCACGCGCCCGCCCATGTCGAGCGTGAGGTGGGTGCCGAGGCCGGCGTGGCCGGGCACGGGGGCGGGATAGATGAGGGTTGAGGGTTTGGGGCTGCCGACCGCGTAGGAGAAGTACGAGCCCTTTGCGTAGAAGGGCTTGCGGTGGCGGTCGGGGGGTAGGATCATGTTCGAGATTGGGACTGCGGCGAGGCCGGCGGCGTTGATGAGGGTGAAGGCTGTGATTGTGGTTTCCTCGCCGGACGGGCTGGTTGTGCTTATTTCCCAGCCGTCGGTGCCGGAGTTGAGGGGGGTGATGGCGGAGACGGGGCTGTGGAAGGCGCAGAGTCCGCCTTTGTCTTCGAAGTCGCCTTGTAGGTATTGCATCAGCGAGTGTGAGTCCACGATGCCTGTAGATGTGCTTTCGAGGACGCCAGCGTCGGCACGGACATCTGGTTCTCGTCTTTTGGCTTCTTCTTTGGTGAGAAAGCGGGTGGGGACGCCAATGGTGGAGGCAAAATCGTGCACCTTTTGGAGGGCTTCCATTTGTGTGGCATCCTGGGCGACTATCCATTTTCCAGTGTTGCGGTGTGGGATGGAATGCTGTTTGCATAGTTCATACATCAAATCTTTGCCTCGGAGACAGAGTTTCGTTTTGAGAGAGTCGGGGCCATAATATAAGCCTGCGTGGATGACCTGGATTCGTTAGTTGAGAAATAATGCAGGTTCAAATTTCCTCAAAATGTCTTAGGATTCCATCATACCTCACTATTCCTCGAACTTGTCTCTGTCCCCACAGAACCGTGTTTCTCAATCAGGATAGTGGAGACCCCATCCCGGGATTGAAGCTTCCTTGCTATTGCTAGTCCTACGATACCACCGCCAATGACAGCATGCGTAAAGTCAGTAGCTCTTCTTGCGCTACTAGAGAAGCATCTTGTATATTGTAATTGCCTGCGTGACAAAGTGTATGATATTGCACGGGCAGGTAGCATGATGGCCAGAGTGAGGCACAAATCAACTCAAATGACACAAACTGTTCGGCATGAACGACACTCGGATGCCGAAGAATGGTTTACTGATTTGAAAAGTGGCAAAGGAGCTATGTTGTTGATACAATTGCTGTTTTAGATGGTTCGATCTTATCAACGTGACATGTGCTTTTCCGAATGACGTTGAATCGACCTCTGCGCTATTCCGCAATCGGCTTCATCTTCTGGAAAAGCAACCACTTCTGCATGATAGACCGACATGATGAACTCGTAATTAATCGGCTCAAGGCGTTCTAATGATCTTGGTAGCGGGCTTGTCTCAAGAACCAAAGTTGAAGGTGGTTCGATACCAGCAGAGCACGACAGCTCACTGGCTGTTGCGTGCTTCGGAAACGATATCGGAACTCTTCTCTCGAGCTGGCCGACCTCTACACTACGCGTCAAGCTCCACCACATCTCCATACCTACATAGACACCCACTCTAAGCTACAACTACCAAGCCATTGCGCCCAATCCACTTACCCACACTCTTACCCACCTCCTGACCTCTCCATCTCTCACTCCATTCGCACCTCCACCACAATGTCGTCCACCAACCCCCCGCCCACAACAACCACCACTCCGCATGTAACCTCCTACACCGACCTCCCCACCTCCGCAAAATGGCTCAAGCTCCAAACAGCCACCTACACCGACGCCCGCGGCATCTCGCGCGTCTGGGAAATCGCCTCGCGCACCACCACAGCCGCAACAGGCGTCGACGCCGTCGTAATAGGCAACATCATCCGCCGGCCCAACCTGCCCCCCAGCACGCTGCTCGTCCTGCAATTCCGGCCCCCCGTCAACGCCTTCACGGTGGAATGGCCCGCGGGCCTCATCGACGCGGCCGAGACGCCGCAGGAGGCGGCGCTGCGGGAGCTGCGCGAGGAGACGGGGTATACAGGGCGGATTGTCAGCGTGTCGCCTGCTGTGGCGGCGGACCCGGGCATGACGAGCGCGAACGTGTGTCTTGTCATGGTGGAGATTGAGGTCAAGGAGGGGGAGGCGGAGCCGGTGCAGGAGCTGGATGAGGGCGAGGATATACAGCGTGTCGAGGTGCCGTTGGGGGAGATGTATACGAAGTTGGAAGAGTATGCGGACAAGGGGTATGTGATTGCGGCCAAGTTGTGGCATTGGGCTGCGGGGGTCAAGTTTGCGTTGGAGAATCCCGACGTGTTTGCGACGCGGTAGGATGGTGGGAAGGGAGGGGGAGAGAGGCAGATGGATCTGCTTTGATGGCTGACTTACGATTGATGGGAACGAGAGAGTTGCTCACGATGTAGCCAGACGAATAGAATAGATCTAATATCTAAAGCTCCGAGTCTAGGATTGGCAACAAAGACAGGCAACAAAGACAGGTCTCTTTGTTGTGATACCCCACGAAAATGATATCGCATTGACAAGACCATTGTTTTGCGGTTATCCAATTGATTCATCTCTACTCAGAGACTACTCTATACATTAAGCAAAAGTTGTGATATCTCCACATATTGTTTTCTTGACATATGTACCCAGCACAGGCCCTTCCTATATACAAAGGTACCATTACGAGTAAGGTGATATCCGACAAGTAATAACGAGTGTGAACTTGTTTCATGATCTACAATCCAAAAGTGTTTCGTGTCGACCAAGCCCCTCCCCTTTGTAGTTGTTGCGGTTGTTGCGTGACTAGTAAATGTATCTACACGTAACGAGACAGTTATCGCGGCCGCGGTTCGATCGGAAAACGCCGGTATCCAATACGCGAATGTTGTGTATGCGATGAAGAACGAATGTCAAGAAAAGAAATCGGTTGATGGAACGCCGTCGTCGCGCTTTTATGACATATGGGAAAACACGTTTAAGCCCTAGATGCATCCTCGCAAGAAGACGAAAGAAGTGAAGAAGAAAAGGCGTTTACTTGCGGCTAGAAGGGGGTGCCTTGCTGAGCCTCTTTCTCTTCTTGGATTCAGTTGATTCGCTTCGTTGGTGGTTCGAGGCGGCGGGCATCTGAGGTTGACCGTAAGGCGCGGGTGAGACATCACGTTGTGGTGCCTGAAGCTCAATGCCCTCTGGTGCTGTGCGGACAAAGCTTTGGCGTGCGAGAGGACTACGCCCGCTGCGCGAATCATTGCTCTGTGTCCTGTTGTACGATGGCTTGGGCGCCTCGAGGCCGTACTCGCCCGAAAGAGGCGAGTTGGGACCGCCAACGGGCGATTGCTTATCGCTGTTCATGCGAGATGGAGCGGGCCTTTGAGGACCCTTCGAGTGATAGACTGAGTCATCAGAGAAGGAGTCAACCGATTCGTGGTATGGAGACTTGCCAGAACCCTTGCCACCATCATACGGTCCTTGTCGAGCCTCTTCGAAAAAGGCACCACCAGCAGGCTTCTGTGTTTGTTGAGTCTTGTGGTAGATGCGAGCATCTTCAGGGTCCATGAAAGACTCGACACGACGAGGCATGTAGATGGAGTTTGCGTTGGACGTGGCGGAAGTGAACGAGTCCATTGAGGAACGGGGGTGCAGTGGAACATTGGGGACGTTGGGGTTGCGGGGCATGGTGTTGGGTAGAGTGAAGCCAGAGTCGTTTGCGTGTTGGTACCATCCGTTGGGGAGTCTCTCTGCAGCGGCGAAGCGTCCTTCGATGTTGTCGGAAGGCTGGAGAGGAATAGGCCCTGGGCGGTGCTTGTGAGCCTCGGCGGAAGCCTTGAAAGTCTCAGGGACAACGTTGAGATCATCACCGTTTGCCTCAGCCTGTTCGATAGCCTCCTGAGGAGTAGTCTTGGTATCAGCGGCACCGGCGTCGGCACGAGGACCACCCCAGGTACGCTGACCAGCGGTGAAAATACCGTAGACCATGTATACCCAATTGAAGAACGGGTTAATAACAAACATGAGAGGGTAGAGCATAATCTTGTAACGACCAAGCATAGCACCAAAGTACAGCATGAGAAGCCAGTTGAGTCCAAGAGAAATGGCAATGAAACCGACGGGGAGATTAGCAACCCTTTGAGAGGTGGTAATCAGGGAGATGACCAAGACGAAGAAGAGAAGAGCGGTGGTTCGGATGGTGTTCTGCATGAATCGAACGATCAGGAGAATCGGGTAACGCTTCCATAGACGGATATCTGTCAACATGCAAACTTCGTTGGTGATAAAACCCAAGAACCATCGGCGACGCTGCTTGAGGAGAGATGCATAGGTCTGCACGGCCTCGGTTTTGCAGAAAGCTCCGGTATTCATCTGGATCTGGTATCGCTCCTTTGCGCCAATCATGAACAAGTGAGTGAGCCAACGATCCTCGCCCAAATGGCATTTGCCGTAATCGAAGAGATCATCGCACTGCTCGGCCTTGTCGGCGAAGTAGTACTTGGCCATTTTGCGGAAAGCGGAGAATCGAAGCATAGTAAGAGCACCGGGCAAGCAGGTGACAGCACCGCAGCCAGACTCGACGGAACGCTCGAAAAGCTGACCGTGGACGTACTCCATATCCTGAAGCAGAGTGATGAGGGAGTTCTTCTCGGTGGTAGACGTGATGACACCAGTCTGAGCCAACATGTTCTTCTTGCTGCCGGGCTTGAGTTCCATTTCGTACATGAAGTTCTGAATGCAGGTCTTGTCGAGGATACAATCGGAGTCGATGAAGAGCACGAACAAGTTATCGTTGCGCTTGACGTACTCGGTGTAAATCTTGTCAATGAGCTTGAAAGTTCGCTTCTGGCAATGACGCTTTCCACCGTGAGGGAAACGGGAGACAGTGATACGACAGCTACGGTAGATGACGTCGATGGACTTGGGGTATGAGTCGAGAGTGAGCGGTACGCCGAGCTTCTCGATGGTGTTGAGGTACAACTCGTCCTCCTGGTCTCCGTCGAAGGAGAGGAAGATATGCAGGCAAGAGGGGGGGTATTCGCAGTCGACCAGCGAGTCGCAGGTTCGGAGAAGAATTTCGGGAATTTCCTTGTAGCAAGGCATGACAATGACGACCTTGGGGGCTGAAGCTTCATCGAGCACCGACTTGATTCTGCGGCTGCGACCCACGGAGTGGGTGACAAGCTGGTAAACACAAAACAGCCAGGGAATCGTCATGAGACCAGCGAAGGACCAGAAAGCGAACCATTGGAGGAAGTCGACCATCTCCTGGGGGAAGTACTTGACAACTCGGCCAGGGAGAGGGAGGGTGACAACCATGATTGGAAGGAAGATGGCGCTGTTGCAGTTAGCGGTGATTCTGCGCGCAAATAAATGTAGAGACTTACCGGAGCGCGAAGAAGAGCAGACCGAAGAAGATAGCCAGAATTCGGACACTGATGGTCTCTGCCTTTTGGAAAACCTTGACGATGCAGTACAGGAAGGCAGCCACCCAGAGGAACCATTCGAGCAAAGCGGCTAACATGACAGTACCGATAATGGAGACATAGACGATCTACGTGTGGTCAGTGTCTGCGGTGCAGTATCTGGTGAAGGTTGGGATACTCACATCCTTGACAGGCCAGGGCTCGGTGATATCTGGTATCCTATCCTCCTGGCGGGCAAAAATCATGCCCATGGCCTCGTGCCACACCATGGTGAATTATTAAGTATAAAGCGTGTTTCGTTCGTCGTTAAGCGGGGTAGCGAGAGAGAGCTGTCCGGGCTGGAGCAGCAGTCGAGCCTACAGGGCAGGCAGCGACTTTAGTAGCGCGCGACTCGAGGTGAGCAGCTGAATCTCTGTCCGATGGCGTGCAATGGCTCTCGTGAGCTTGTGAAGCGCACTCTGAGATGGAGACGAGGAAAGAGCTGTGGGCTATTCCAGGGCTGTGGAGAGGTACGCCGGTAGCACAGCGCACGCTCGCAGGTGGACAGTAGCACAACGCTAGAGAATCGAGGCAGCTACCGAGCAGTCGGCAAAGGACAGTCCCACGGGTGATGGAGCTGGACTGGAGAGCAATTGGTGGCGGATGAGACGAGAACGAAGGTCCAAGGGGAGCGAAACGTCGCGAGGGCTCAGGGGGCGGGCTGGTAAACGAGTGTGGTGATGCTGGTTGAAACGAAAGAAGCGTGAAGCTCAAGAGGAGACCATTAACTACGAGGGCGGCGGATGCAAGGGGGCAGGCCGAGGTGGGATGGGAGGAAAGCCTGGAGGGAAGAGAAGGGACTTCACGACACGAGGGACGGGGGAAGGTTAACAGGCACAACGAAGCGTGAGCGGGCGCGCTTGGGCCAGGCGACCAGCCAGCCCTTCACCCAAAGCGCGCTGGCTGAACTTGGCAGATCTACGTGCAGCGAGTGCCGCCAGTGCCCTTTGAGCGCAGAGCCCGCGGTAGAGAAAACAAAGCGAGAGCGTCAAGCAGGGAGCCGCCTGGTCTGAGTGGCCGCCGGCGAGTCCTCTGCAGCCTTGGTGGTTATTTTCGGACGCCCTCCCCTGCGACGTCACCCGTTGGGCGTCTGAGAAGCCTGCAGTCTCCTTGTTTGTTCCGTTTCGCATCGCCAGTCCCAGAGGCTAGCGAGCCCAAAGAAGCTTTGCTGTCTCAAAGACGTTCGGTCGCTGCGAGCGGCGTCACTGACGTCCCGCGAGACTGGCTGCTGCGTTTCTGGGGCAGCCGTCGCTCCACGACACAGCACTGCGCTCATGGAACCGCCGGCCCACCACTGCACCTCGGGGCCCGCGACCTATTCTCGCTGCTGCATGCAGATGGCATCACGGTGAGGGAGGAAATTCGCCTTCAATGCCGCTTGCGTTGTGCATTGCCAAGCACGCTGCCCCTGGTCTCGCGCGTGTTCTGGCGTGCTCAGGGGGTGCATGGCCGCTGACATAAAGGTCTCGAACAGCCAGTCATGGCACTTGGATGCGGCCATGCCATCTCGCCCCCTCTTCACAGAGGCTCCTAGCGTCGCGGCAAGGGCTTGCTGTCACCGTGGTCCGTCGGTTCGGGGGGAAGTGAGCAGGCCAGCCTTGCACCCCTTTTCTAAGCCAGCTGAGCACGCTAGGAAAAGTTGGAAAAATACGAGGCTCCTGTCGACGATGCTAAGAAGAGCCGCCTCCAAGGCGACGTGCTGTAGCGGGCCCAACAGCGTCGAGATGACGGCAGCAGCACGTCTTGCACCGCCTGGAAGTGAGTCGTCGTGTTGCACGGCATCAGAGCCGCAAATACATAGTACATGACGAGTGTATTTGCGTGTCCTAGGCAATATTGTTGCATCACAGCTGCGCGCATCCAGTTGCCGTACGCAGCACCGCTCGAGACTCGAGTCCTGCCTCGCCATTCGCGCCCACGCCCGCCTCCGCCCAAGAAAAGGCTGAGCACGGCTCGCAATCGATAAAGTCGGGAGCCCACCGACTCGGAACCTGGACGGGCGACGGCAAATCATGTGTGCAAGCCGCTGATCGACTCGGTACGAGTCCGGTAACTTCGTAAACCTGCTGGGCTTGCCGCAAGCAAACCCAGATGATCGTGGATCGTCCTCCACTTAATCCGCGCAGGGCTGCATTCGATAAACTGTATGATTGCCACCCTCTCGCCCACCTCCAGATCTCGTGGCTACCGTGGGTTTCTGCTTCTCGTCGTCATTCCTTTGTCTCACCATTGTTCTCCCTGCCCCTGCCCTGTTCCCATGAATCGCCGCACTCGTAGCAGCGCTTACCCGAATTTCCCATAGTGCCGCGGCAACTCGGGTCTAACACTGACCCCTGAGCTACCTCGAGCGCCGGCCATAGCAGAAGTTTATGAGGCATTCCAGGCTCTGGGCTCTCATTTCCACCATGTTCAAATCGTTGAAAAAAATGCCCTGCGAACCATTCCTTCAGGGGCAACACTGACCTTCCTAGGTAGACTGACGATCTGTCCTAGGAAATTGGGCAGACCTCATCGTGGTTTTACCGTATTGCGCCAGCATTAGCGTTATTGTTATTTTGTCGCTACACATTTCAAGGAATATTCTACGTTTACAAGCTGAAAACGTTAATAGCACGCAGAGAATGTGCATGCCGAGCCGCAATTTGAGAAAATGTAGTTGGAGACTATTGGCTGTTTCGAGTCCTTTTCCTCTTCCTGCAGCGCCTATCGTCAAGGCGCAGCCAGGAGCACCGTGGCCGTGGCCGATGGCGAGAGACAGCTGCAGGATGACGATGCCTGCTCCCCTTCAGGCCTCGTTCTTTGCGTACCACAGCGAGAACCGTGGATTTGGCGTCGAGCATCTTAAACTACCTAATCCGGTGGGATGATTTATGGTTGGCCAGTGCTACGCTTGCTTCGTGCGTGTCTGTGTTCGGCCACCATGCGCTGCTCAAGCTTTCCACCACGCCGGGACGAACGCCGCTGCCCGTCTGTGGTACGAGAGCGTGTGCAGTGAGTGGTAGCAGGGACCTATCTGTGGAGCACAATTGATATGCATTGCCATTCTATCGATATCGAGATTGAAGCGAGCAGCCATTCCCGTTAGTGATTGAATAGAAGCATTCCTTCGCGTTCGATGAGGTACTTAGGTACCTAGGGATACAAGTACACATCTTGGGTGCTGTTTGATGGGCTTCGCTCGTTTGTTCATGGTTTCAATTTGACGTGATTTTCTGTGAAACTGTGTGAGGTTCTGTGGAGTAGAATCAACTTGATGATCCATTATTGTGAAGTTTATTTCGCTTTGGTACTGCTTCTCTTTCCGTGATATCGCTTGGTCGTTTGTGAATACCTACCTAGTAGATAGAATGCAAGGTCGAACTCTTTCATGTTACGTTTCGTCATTCTGAGCAAGTGACGTCAAACCAAGACGCGTGGTATTATTCACTCTTCGCGTACCTCAAACCACGAATAAGTGAGCAGTTCGAGATGGGAAATGGTCATGATAGACATTTGACGCCAGGGTGTAATGGATTTTTCTAGTAAGTCAAAATATGTGAGCAAAAAAAAGGAGACGGCGCTACTCGATTGAATTCACTGAAAATATCAGGCAGAGATCCGCGAATCTTTGTTGTTGGTGTTGAGCACCGAAATGCCAATTCACGTGCACGGTCGGGCGATGACGCACAGACGGCGCGATAAGTGTACCGCCGTACCTGCAGACGAACTTCATTCACGCCTCGCCTGGCAAACCACCAGAACGCCCCGCCTCCACCCGCATTGCTTTTCGGCAGAGACTCTCACTTTGCCTTCGAGCCTGCCTCCCCGCGCCCGGACAAATGCACGCCGAAGCCGCGCCTGACATACCTTCCATTTTCCATGTGCGCGTATCATAACCGACCCGTGCTATCAACCGCCGCCCCTCCATAGCTGCGGCATCGCCTACTCCACCATGGAGAGGCACAGGAAGCGTACGTTGGCCTCCCTCCTAGCGCGTCGCATATGCTAATTCTCGCAGGAGAGCTTCGTGAGCTGAATATTCGAGCATGGGACGGCGAACAAGGTACCCAAGCCTTTGTGACAATTCCGAAAACTTTACTTACTGTCTTCCCAGATGTCTTCCCTGTACAGGGCTCCCTCGACTCGTCCATGAAGAAGAACACTGCCTTTATCAAACGTCTACGAACTGCCGTCAACGCCCCCGCCCAGGCGCAATTCGTCCAAGAGGTCCGCACCCTCTCCCTCCACAAGTACCTTTCGGAAATCATATCTGCCTGCTACGAGGGCCTTTGCAAACTTAAGACTCCCGGCGAAATCGGAGCTGGAGTCGAAATCGTCAGCGCCCTTCACCAACGCTTCGGTCCCGCCGAATTTACTGGTTACATTGGTTGGTACATCGGGAGGGGTTTGGCCACGCCGGACAAGTCTCACCTTAAGACGTTGGCGCAGGAAGTGCGTGAGCGAGAAGAGAAGGAGCGATTGGCGCGCCAGCGTGTTCTGCTACGGGTCGCTACCGAGCTCTGGCTTGTAGGCGTCTTGCGCAGCCTGGACGATGTCGCTAGACCAGAGGAGGCAAGCAAGAGCAAGGACAATGGCAAGCTTGTGGAAGGCTCAGCCAAAGCCAGGTCCCGGTCAGACAATGCTGATGCTGAACCCTTTCCGTTGGAGGTCCTCAAGGACATGCTCGGACATGATCGTGAACACGTCAACCTACCCCTCGTGGTCATCTTCGTCAAAGCCTTCGCTTGGGATATACTTGGAGCGAAGACATCTTCGGCAGAGGGTCGTAAGACTGTGAACGAGGACGGAACGACAACGGCAGACAGGCCTGAAGACAGCTCAGCTTCTGAGGCAGAGGATCAAGCCAGCAAAGACCCGCCCATCATTGCCCCCGAGCTACAGCAACGTTTCAAGAATATCCTGACGCGATACTTTGAGGACGTCAAAGCACATTTGTTGCGGGATCAGAAGCACCTTCTCAGCCAGGGCCGCAAGAATGCAGAGGCCTACGTTAAATCTGGCGAAGTCTTCGAAGACCGTCAATCCAATTACGAGAAGCAACTCAAATCGCAGGAACGACTAGTCGCAAATGCACAAGTACTGGCAGATGCTCTGGGCGTGGAAATGCCTAATCTCAAAGAGAAGGACAGTGCTGCAAATTCTGGAGACGGTGCTATCGGTCTAGTCAAAGCAGGTGAATATTTGCGTGGGCAGAGTGATGGCTCAGGTATCTGGGAGGATGAAGAAGAACGTCGTTTCTACGAAAACTTAATGGACTTGAAGGAACGTGTCCCGGGTATCTTGCTTGAAGAACCCAAGAAGAAGAAAACGGATGTTGATGAGCAAGTGGGCAAGAAAATCGAACTCAAGGTCGACACCACCGACAAAGAGGCTGCGGAGACTGCTGCCGAAGCAAAGACAGCAGAAGCTGATGACCTGTCTACCGCTATTGCGAACAAGTCCGTCGGAGCTCAAGTGGACGCTATCCTAGCTCGCCTGCCAGAACTCAGCACCAAAGATCAGGTTGACCAAGCTGCCATGGACTTCTGCTTCCTAAATTCTAAGGCTTCTCGTAACCGCCTCATCAAGGCTGTCCAGGAAATTCCAAAGGGCCGATCTGACTTGCTCCCATTGTATGCTAGGCTTATTGCGACCCTCGGAAAGTACATGCCTGATGTCTCTCAAGGCCTTGTCTCATATCTTGACGATGAGTTCCGAAGCCTTCAACGTCGAAAGTCAAAGGACTTTTTGGGACAAGTACGAACACAGAATGTGCGGTATCTGGCTGAACTGACCAAGTTTGGCGTGGTTCCGGAACATGTCATTTTCCACTGCCTCAAGGTCAGTCTGGATGACTTTTCCAGGATGAACATTGAGATCATCTGCAACTTGCTGGAAAACTGTGGCCGTTACTTGCTACGTAATCCAGAGACTTCGCCTCGCATGGCATCTTTCTTGGAAACACTTCAACGCAAGAAGAGTGCCCAAGTCATGGGCCAGCAAGAGCGCATGTTGATTGAGAATGCCATCTATTACGTCAATCCACCAGAACGGGCTGCAATCGAACAAAAAGAGCGTACTCCGATCGAGCTATTTTTGCGTAAGATCATGTACCAGGATCTTACCCGTCGGACTCTGGACAAGACAGTCAAGCAAATCCGAAAGATGCATTGGGAGGAAGACGATATTGTCCATCTCTTGCACAAGGTGTTCTCCAAGCCCGGGAAGATAAAGTACAGCAACATTCATCTACTGGCGGTCATCTTGGGAACCATTCACCGATATCATCAAGATTTCACGATTACCGTGATTGACGATCTTCTTGAGTCAATTACATTCGGCCTCGAACTCAATGACTTCAAATTCAATCAGCGACGGATCTCGGAGACGAAATACCTCGGCGAGCTCTACATCTACCGACTTATCGACTCTCCGCTCATTTTCGATACATTCTACAAACTCCTGAACTACGGTTGGGAAGGTGGATATGCGCGTCCAGGCGTTTACAACCCGCTCGACAATACAGATGACTACTTTCGCATCCGCTTGGTCTGCAACCTATTGGAGACCTGTGGAATGTACTATGACAAAGGCGCCGCGAAGAAGAAGCTCGATTTCTTCTTAACGTACTTTCAGTACTATATCTGCCTAAAAGACCCTCTGCCAATGGACGTAGAGTTTATCGTTCAAGACGCCTACAATCTCACCAGGCCGCAGTGGAAATTGATTACTGATCTCGAAGAAGCCTCTCGTGCTTTTGGCGAAGCTGTCAAGCAGAACTATCAGAGCACGGCGACTGATAAACCCGTTGAACCCGACGAAGACGATCTGTCAGCGTCTGACGATGATATGGACGGCGCCGAAGATGAGGACGTGGTCATTCCTGAGGGCGAAGAGGACAAGTCTTCGGCTGACGAAGACGAGGTCTGTACACTTCCTTATATTGGTATCGCCACCGCTAACTTATATGTTCAGGACTCGGATGATGATGAGCCCGTGAAACATGGGTCCTCAGATGAGGAAGAGGAGCAGATCATCGTAACTCGACAAGAAGACGAACGTGATCCTGAAGCGGAGGCTGAGTTCGACCGTGAACTTGCTAAGCTCATGTCCGAGAGTGCCGAATCCCGCAAATTTGAACGCAAGCCAGTGTTCGATGTTCCGCTTCCAATGCGCCGCGCTCGTGAAGCGGCTGCCAATCCTGAAGACGGCCCAAGCGAGATACCCATCCCTATTGCTCCCTCGCAAACGATGAAGTTTTCACTCCTGAGCAAGCGGGGCAACAAGACGCAGACACGATCCATTGACTTGCCCTCCGATTCAACTTTTGCTGTTGCTATGCGCACCAAGCAACAAGCGGACAAGGAGGAACAGCAGCGAATCAAGAGCCTCGTCTTGAACTACAACGAGGCCCGAGACGATGGTGACGATAACGGTGATACGCCCTTTTCTTCTCGTCTTCAACGAAACCCCAACAGAATATATGCTGAATCTTCCAAAGGTCTGGACAAGACTCCGAATCCGTATGCACAGCCACGCCTCGATAAAGCTGGCAATAATCGCAGCAACCAGCGTGCTAGAAAGCTGCAACTCAGTGATGTCAATTGGTACGCCCTTCCTTTTCCTCGCCCATCTCAATCAACCTCCAGTTAAAGTCTTCTACCTTGTTTGGTTCGCCATCGCTGGCCTACCTGAAGAACCAACGTCAATGGACGAGTATTTCAGTAGAGCTCAGCATCTCCGTTCAGGTCCATCATTCGGTTTATTTTCGTCGCACCTTCACGTCACACGGCTAATCACAAGGCCCGGCAAGGGCGGCAGGTTTTCTAGGACGTGATCTTCGACTTGTATGATGCTACATGCATCCACAATGTACATCATTGAAGCACCTTACCACCTGCCTCTACCATAGCAGAGCAGCTCGTATGCGGTAAGTATCAGGCACGCGAACTGATATCGCGAGGTATCCCGACCAGCGGACAACTCTCGATGACGGACGCATCCCGTGCCTCCGTCCTGTGCGATCCAGTACCTATACCGGACGAATGCGGTTCTGTCTTCGTTTTCGCCGAGCACCTGGCTCAGTCGAGGACCAGTCGAGTTCGTCGCCATAAACCCGTCCTTCCTTGGGCCGCAACCAAATCGCGCACTCCGCCGTCTCGTCGAGTAGTGCGTCAAGCAAGGAAGGCTGAGAACAGGGGTGAAAGATTACCAAATTTGCTAGATCATGTCGTTTTCTTTTCGTCTCCTTTTAACCAGCAAGAAGGCAAGGCGCAGGGACATATCGTCTAGTTATCTCCCTCGTTTTGGCTTCTGTATGTTTGGTATAATTTCACAGCCTTTACTGCCGTAGTTACAAGAAAATCAATCAATCATTGTGTTTCTCATGGCTTACTTAGAAACTCTTGCGCAAAGGGAAAGAGAGACGTGATGGTTGGTATACTTCCCATGTTATCAACTTTAACAACAGTTTCAGTGGAGTGTGTCGCGCAAATCAAGCAACTAGATACGCAGTGTAAACATGCGGATGTAAAAAGCAGCATATGAGCCACACGCCGACATATCAAAGCCCAGTAAATATGCACGAGCAACCACATAACGACAACGACAATGTCTCCACGCTCAAATCAAACGGGAAGATTGACAGGCTCCTCACCGTGTCGATACTCGGAGTCGAGGGCACATGGTGTTTGGTCCGAGATCTGACTGAGTACGCTCAAAGCCTAAAGCCTGAAACGAGGTTTTTTTAGTCCTTGTATTTGTGCTTCGTTCGCAACAGGGCAGGGTATAGTTTGATTTACTTTTCTGGCCTTTTTGCATGCGTGCGTGCGTGCGTGCGTGCGTGTGAGTGTCGCTGGGGACAAGGGAAGGGGGCTACAGTATAGAGTTTCCGGGGTTGAATACGGGCGGGGACTTGGATGGATGTTCGTTGTGTGTATTTTTATGTATTTGTGTTTACGCAGGGGGGAAGGGGGGCTGTGAATGTTTAGTGGTGGTGGATGGAGGCAATAGTTGGAGTGTATGAGACATGTGAAAAGCACAGGACAGTGCGAGGTTTGAAGTGATGCTTTTGGATTTTCTGATGCCACCTCTTGTTTCTCTTAGCCATGCCATGTTATTCTTCCTTTTTCATCTAGCAACTGCACGATGCACGATTCACAACGCACAAAGAACGACACGACAAGACGACACAAGACAAGACACGAACATATGTATACTACGCAAAACCACACTTTGAAGCACATATTTCAGAAACGCCCATCCATGCTTTTTACGCCCACAGCTCAAGAAGTAACAGTGGCACTATCACTACTGATTGCAGATGAACCGCGTCCCCAAGAACCTAACGAAAAAAAAAAAAAGTGTAAACGTTTACAAAAACCCCCCAAAAAAGAAACATCATGCTGATCAATCTACCACGCTCACTTACACTTACAGTTGACACACTCGTCACGCGCAGACCAGGCCAGACCCTTGCAGATATTAGCTGAAAACGCTCAGCCTAAACAATGTCAAAGAGCTGCTTGAGCTGCACAATGAGCTTCCACTCGTCTTGCGAGACGTCGTTTCGGAAAAACTCTTTCAGCGTGTCGATGCTCTTCCTGCTGATGGCGGCGTAGAGCGTGTCCGTCTCCTCGAGGTGGCGGCCATACATGGGTTGGTTGGCGCCTTCGATTTTGACGGCGACGGAGGGTTGGCCTTTTTTGCACACTTGGATTTGCTTGTGGTCGCGCTCGATGGATGTACTGAGAAAACGAGAGTTAGTATGAGCTCGGAGATCAAGTATGGAGTAGACTTACACTCTGCCGAGCTGGATGATTTCCTTCAATCCGGTTACAGGGTTCTTCTTGACTGCGCAGATTGGCGTTGTCATCTTGAGGTTGCCGTCAGTAACGTCCACTCCAATGACGATAGGATCCTTCTTGTTGAACACGGCAACCGTTTTGAGTACGCAGGGGAAGACTGCCAACATTTTACTCTCCTCCTTACGTTGCTCTTCGAGTTGCTTCATGTGTGCTGTGAACTTATCAAACAAGTGATAAATAATGTCAGCCTCAAAGATCTTGACTCCGATCTCGTCTGCATACGCCTTGGCGTCTTTGTCAACCTTGACATCGAAGCAAAGCATGACGGCAAATTCTTTGGCCTTTTCGAGCATGACACCAGCGCGCAAGACATCTTTCTTGAAAACTGGACCGATGGAGATGGTGGATACTGGGATCTTGGAAACGCGCAGGAACTCAAGCAACGCTTCGAGGGAACCGAGAGTGGAAGCTTGAACAGACACACCGCGGCCCGACTTGGAAACTTTGCTAAGCAAGTGAGCCAGGTCACCCATGACCTCGTCCATCAGATCGTCTTCGTCGTCGTCAGGACCGACAACGAGAAGTCGCGAGCCAGCAATTGCGGTGTCCAGGCCATCGGCAGCAATCTTGATACCCATGGCAGCCTTGACCTCCTTGTTGTGCACATATACTGACTTGACTCGAAGTTCCTTCATTTCAGCTGGCGTTAGTAGTGCTCGAATATTTGTTACTATGGGTTCTGGGTTACCGCATAGCACTATCCGATCACCTTCGTGAAGGACACCGTTCGAGAGGACGACATCAATGGTAGTTCCGAGACCCTCAATGACCTTGACTTCCAGGACGGTACACTCGACCTCAGAAAGGTACATCAAGTTGTTCGTAAGACGCTCCTGAGTAAGCCTGACGATGAGCTTGATCATGTCGGGGATACCTTCTCCAGTGTGAGCCGAGGTCGGGCAGACAGAGACGTACTTGGACATGTTCTTATTCTTGAAGAACATTTCCGAGTTGAAGCCCTGCTCCTGAAGTTGAGTGCGGACAAAGGTCCATCGCTCCTCGAACTCTGACTGGACTGCGGGCTTTTGAAGGTTGAAGCTGTCTACGAAGCCGTTGTTGTCAATCTTCTTCCAGCCGAAGAGGCGATCGATCTTGTTGAGAGCAACGATGAACGGCGTCTTCCTGTCTCGGAGAAGCTTCATAGACTCAATGGTCTGAGGCTCGAGACCGTGCATGATATCGATGACAAGAATGGCAATATTGCAAAGGGAGGAACCACGAGATCGGAGATTGGTGAAAGACTCGTGGCCGGGTGTATCGATGATCAAAAGACCAGGGACGTTGAAGTGGAAGTCATTGTCTTTGTTGACAACAGCGACCTTCTTCTCGAGGGCTGCAACGGGAAAGTACGTAGCTCCAATCTGTTGGGTGATACCTCCAGCCTCACCTTCTTGGACGTTGGTCTGACGAATCTTATCGAGCAATTTCGTCTTTCCGGTGTCGACGTGGCCAAGAATACAGCAAATGGGGGATCGCAAGTTGTCTGCCGACCGGGCTGCCAGAGCTTCTTCGTGGGCCTGCTTTCGTCGCTCTGCGGCGGCCGCCTTTCGCGCAGCTTCAGCTCGCTGTGTGGCGGTACCCTGTTCGTCTTCAGAATCATCCTCACTGTCATCTTCAGAATCGGATTCAGAGTCGTCAGAGTCGTCCTCCTCCTCTTCCTCTTCCTTGGCTTTTGCGGCCTGTTCGGCTGCTGCCTTCTCTTCCTTTGCTTTCTTCGCTGTCGCCTTGCGTTCCTCCTCTTCATCGGTGTCAACATCCCAGCTGTCCTTGACTCCCTCCATGTCAAGCTTCTCAGCCTGGGCCTCCCAATCGTCGCCAGAGTCATCATCTTCGGCTTTCTTTGCTTCGGCTTCCAATCTGGCCTTTTCTGCGGCATCAGCAGCAGCTTTCTCTTCGGCTATCCTTAGCTCCTCTAGCTTCTTTGCAGCCTCCTCTGCTTCCCGCGCTTCTTTTTCCTTCTGGTTCTCCAGCTGCTTCTTCCTCTTCTTACGATCGTCGTAAACAGGTTTCTTCTTCTGCTCAGTCTCGTCAAGTGCTGCTACCACTGTGCCCTGGCTTTCAAGCATCTGCTTCAAGCGAAGCTCATTCTTTGCTTTTGCTTCTTTTTGGGCCTTGGTCAAGTATTTGCCTTCCTTCTTGAGCTGCTCGATCTTCTCCTTCTCCTTCTGTTTCTTGAGCGCCCTGGCTTCCTCTTTACGCTTCAGGTCTTCAGCTTCTTCCTTCTCGAGCGCTTCGATCCTAGCTTTCTCCTCGGCTTGGAGGCGAGCTGCCTCTTCTTCTCGCTTCTTTCGCTCTTCTTGTTGCTTTTGAAGCGCCGCAAGAGCAGGATTGAGCTTCTTCTTCTTCCCTCCAGCCGCAGGGGTAGCAGTATCCGCAGCTGGTGTAGGTGTGGCGGCTTCGGGGGCCTTGACCTCGGCGGGTTTCGCAGGTTCGGCCTTTGCGGGACCGCTGGCTTTCTTCTTGGCAGCCTGTAGCATGAAAGTTAGTATGTTGAATGTAGATCGAGGTGGACCAGCGTACCATTTCCTTCTTTCGTTGCTTCTCCTTCTCCTTCTTCTCCCGTTCCTTTTCCGCCTTAGTCTTCACCCTCGAACCCTCGCCTGCCTGTTCTGGGGCGGGCTCCTCGTCCTTCTTCTCGGCGGCAGCGCCTTTGCCTTTCTTCTTGCCATAGTTGCCGGCGAAGACGTCGTCGTCATCGTCATCGAAGTTGGCCTCTTGAGGTGCCTTGTCGGCGAAGTTGTCGCTGGCACCATCGACAGGCGGATCCTCGCCTTCGACGTCGGTGTTTGCGGCCTTCTTGCCCTTCTTCTTGCCGCGTCGTTGCAGCGCAGCCATCAAGCCGCCACCAAGGGCATCCTCGTCTGCAGCGGCATCTTCGGTTTGGGGCTCGTCTGCCGCAGCGCCCTGGGGCGCAATGGTCTCGCCGAGCTCGGCTTCCCAGTCGTCGTTCTGGGCCTTCTTGTTGCCCTTCTTCTTTGGCGGCATTGTGGTGTGGTGGTGAGGATTAGGGCGGGTGGGGATTTTCGTCTCAATATATGGTGCGCGTGGGCAGGTTGCCGTGGGAGTGGCGGGGTTGGGTGGATTGGGTTTGGCTGCCTTCGAGCGGTGGAATTAGGGGATAAGACCGCAAAGAAAAGGTCCCGTGAGTGAAGACTAGAACCAACAAAGGCCTGGACCGTGAATGAGTGCTGGAAATGGCCGGCGCGAGGCAAACGCACAGTGCATGTCGATTTTCTGTTCTGTGGCACTTGAATGCTACTTGGAGGGGTTCGTGCACGGGCCTCTCCAAATCCCCAACCTCACTCCTCAACCTTGCTGCCTTGGATACGACCAGATGACATTGACTCAACGACGGACAGTCAACTGATGCTGTATTCCTGAGTCACTGATAGCCCCAGGCAACGACTAGTAAACCGACATGTCAGGTTCCAAGTATTATGCAATTTCATTTGATAATTACTTTACGTCTCGAATCCTACAGTATGCTTCTACTTGCCGTGTTAATTTTCTCCATCCACATGCAAAACACCAAAAACAGAAAATGCAAGTCGGCTATCCTCACACAATATCCCCACATACACAATTACACAAACGCCACTCGATATGATCCTGAACCCCGCCAAAATGAGAGAAACGGTATGCAATGAATTAAGTAACAGTAGCCGAAGCAAGTCGCGCCAGGTGAAGCCGCGACAGCAAAGGAGAGACGAAAATTTTCTACGCATGGATTCGTAAAACGTTGATGGGCCGCATTACCAAACTCCACTTCAATGTAGTTGCCCACTGACGAGAAGCGATTCGACCGCCGAGCCGATGAACTGCTTCTTGAGCGAAAGATCGCATCCAAACCTGTCGTCATGTTAGCTATAGTGATACAATAACACAGCGGAAAACGTACCTCTTTTCCAACTCGACCTTGACATGCTTCTTGGTCACAGTCATCAGATCGGAATTTTGTAGAATGTCCTTGATCTCGCCCAAAATCTGGTCATCGCTTGGTAGATTGGCCATTTCCATCGCGTCAGGCATGCCGTACCCACTTTGAGCGAGGCTCATGCGCGAGTGGTTGTTGAATCGTGGAAGGTCTAAATGGGACATTGGGCGTGAAGGTGGCATCCCTCCATATTCTGAGCCTGCGACACTTCCAAAAGGCTTCCTGGTCGCATAAGTGTAACCCGAGACCTCGGAGCGATCGTCCCTCATTGTGTGTGCCTCCCACATCTCGGCTTGATACTCCTCCCACCTCTTCTTGGGGATGCTGGCAGGGTCGAATTTGCCTTCATCTGAGACAACAATCTTCTGGCCCTTCTCGCCAGTGACAACACGAGTGTTGCCCCAGGAGAAGTCGTCCATGTGCCAGAAAGAGTACAGGGGCAGTCCAAAGGCGAAGATAGGAGTTGCGATGATGTAGATGATCATCCAACCAATCATCTCCCACTTACGTCGAATGATGAAGATGATCATTTGCAAACCGTAGATTGCACCGAGTAGAATAAAGGCCGTGATAGGGACAATATCCGGGGTGGCAACCAACATGTAGATCAGATATCCGATGTAAACGACGATGGTAGGCTGCACAACTGTCGAGAGCAGATCCAAGAAGACGATGAAACGCATGCTAAAGCAGCAGAAACCACAAAGTTGCTGTAGCGGGATGAGTTCGATGAGGTTATGCACTGTAGAATTGATCCAGCGACGACGTTGCGACATGAAGACGGTCCAGCTATCGGGCGCCACAGTCCAGGCATGGGCACGCATCGTGTACTTGGTCTTATACTTGGAGTGGAACTTCAACAGGAGCGTTGTCAGGTAACGATCTTCTCCAAGATGCAACAGGTTTTTGGTGTGGAGTGTATCGACACGAATCTCCTGGTAAGCTTCCACGACTTCTTTGCTGACAAACAACGGCTTTCCGGTCTCAGCGGCGCGGATACGGTACATGGTGAAACAACCAGGAAGACAGGTGACGGAACCGAACAAGCTTTCGAATGCCTTGGTCAGGTTGTGCGAGATGTAGTATTCATACACCTGCATCATGGTGATGAAAGATGACTTGGCATTCGTCAGTGCCGTCTCTCCGCAGATAGCGATTAGGCGAGTATCGTGAAGGAAGGCAGCGACAAATCGAGTGGCAGCATCCGGAGCAACGACCGTATCGGCATCGATCTGTAAAAGGAACTCGTAGAAGGTGGGGTTGACGCCAATGATATTCCGGATCTGGTGATGCATCTCGAGCTCAAGTGGACTCATAGGCAGGTTGTAGTGGACACGGTTCAAGAATCTCATGAGGATGATCTGCGAATCACGCTTGCCACGGTTGCCGGGTTTGGATACCTCGGAAGGCTTTCCGACCTTGACCACGACCAAGAAAGGCACAATGTGACCTTGAACTTCGTAGAGACCAGAGTAACACTTGCCCATATTGTGCTGGCGTTGTCCTTCGCCCAAACTCTCAAAGCTCAATGGATCGGGATCTGTTGCTTCTGGAACGCCGAGGATGTCGAGGACAATGCGAGGCGTTGGCTTGTCATTGCCTTGTCCAATAATCATTCCATCGCAAACGATGACCAGTAGCTTGCGCTTATCGTCATACTTCATCCTGGCAGCAGAGTCGATCGCACGGCGGAGAGAATCTTCGTCCTCGGTGTAAGCAGGAATCGTGCAGATGATGAACTTGTCGATGTTCTCTGGGTCGGTCTTTCTGCTGAATTGAAGAGCTGCAAGGAACTTGAAGCCGATAACGCTGACAAGGAAGATGGAGATGGCAAGAAGGAAGTACTTGGCAAATAAGCACTTGGCTGAGTTTCTGGTATCCAGCTCGCCAACGTAGAAAAGATTGTCCAAACAGACATTCATGTCGTGTTTGAGTTTAGCATCCATTTTGAGACCGTCCCAGTACTTGGTAATGTCCTTGCCAGCCTGTACACGGAAGATGTCGACAATACTGTCGTCCATGAAATTGACGTTGACGGGATCCGAGGGTCTGTCGGTGTCGTCGATGGGGTACTTGACCTCACGACCGCCAGGAGCGTACTGAGACAGGTCATAGACTTTGTTGTTCATATAAGCAATCAAGTTCCTCTTGTTGGCAAGTGTCTTCAGGTATTCTGGGCTGAAACCAACACGACCCTTCATGTAATTTGCTTTGAGGAAGGTTTGCTGCTCGTACCACCAATCTGGACGCGAGTCGTTGGTGAACCAGCGGAAATCGTGATACTGGGCATTATTGTCGGTTGTACTGATGAGATTGTTGACAGAGTTGTCGGTGTAATTCGAGCTTCGATAGTTCAGTTGAACACCTGGGTGAACTGATCCATCAACACCATTGCACAACGCAGAAACTTGGACAGGAAATAGATTTGTAGCATCTTTTCCGGCGTACTTCTCCAGGTTTTTCTGTGGGACAATGCTCGGGTAGTGGTGAGGGATGAAATCGCCGAGGTCGTAAACGACACCTCGCATGGCGACGTAGGCAGAGTTTTTACCTTTGCCATCGAAGGATGACAACTCAGCAGTAGAGTAGACGTTTTGGGTTGGGCAGATGAGCCTAGGGAAGCCGATCATGAAAAAGATGATGAAAGCACAACTCAACCAAATGAGCATGTTGATGGCAAGCTTTTCGCGCCATGCCATCCGAACATCTTTACGCTTTATCCGCCCAACATAGCGGATGACGAAGTCGGGGATGAAGAATGTCATGGCATAGACAATAAACACCCATCTCTTTCGACTGCCGGAGACTGGCAGAACTTCGACCTCTTCCAAATTCTTGTCTGCAGCCTTTTCATCGACAACTTTGGTGTGCTCCAATCCATGGAACATGTCACCACCACTGGTGATGCCTGATGGAGCTTCTGAGCGTGCATCGACGTCTTTGCTGCCGAAATAGTTTCCGCCTTTGTCGTCGTAGTACCCACCTGGTGAGGGTGCGAGGAGGCCAGTCCTGGAATCTCCAAATCCTCGTGGAGCAGGGGTTGAAAGGTTGTCTTCGGATGCAGAAGGACCACGAGTATAAGCGGGAGCATCTGCAATATTGGCAATTTCCAGCCAGCATTGCTCACTCAGGAACACACCAGTAGCACCAACACGTACTTCATTTTCCCGCCAAGGTTTGTCATCAAGGACCAATTCGACTTTCTCCTTTTCAGTTCCTACAATGCCTACATCTGCTTGGACAAGACCCAAGAATTCGGCAAAGGGCATGAAAATGGTGTAGTCGGCAACGCGGAGACGCTGGCTGATTTCGGCGATACCGAGAGCCTGGACTTGCTGGCGAACACATTTGCTATCAAACTGATTGGCAATGCGGCGGTCGTTGGGCTTCAAACAGAAGATGAAGTAGGGGTTGGCCTTTCGCAGTGACGATTCGATAGTCTTGAGTGCACTGACAAATTGGCCAGCAGCACCAGTCTGCTTTGCAGAGTCGCCGGCTTTCCTCGATCCAGAGACAGCGCTATCTGCCTCACTAATAGCATCCTCGTCAAATACATTGGTTTGTCGACCAAACCTTCCAGTTTTATCGGCCTTTCGCCGAGCCATGCTGGGCATGCGGGTGGGCTTGGAGCTGACTGACGCCTGGACGATAGCAGTCTTCTCCTTGGGATGCGTCATTTGATGGAGAGCCTCCTGTCCGAAGAGTTGCTGAACAAAGGGAGCCTCGGCTGACCTGAGAAGTTGCATCATGTTGCCAGAGATGACCTCTGCGTTCTCCTCCAAAAGGCCGTCGACACTGTAGTCAACGTCTGCGGAATAGTGTCGAACTGTGAAGGCAGAGGACGTGTTGGGAGTCGGGAAGTTGCTGCCAGGTTGAACAACAGTAACGCTGCCCGGGAGGATAGCGGAGTTTTTGCCATCGAATCGCTTACGGATTGCATCTAGAAACTGCATGTCAGTCTTGCCACGACGCATCTGGTCGTCAAGAATGCTAAGGAGGCCGTTGCCTGACTTCAAAAGGCCAGTTTTAGCCTCAGTATTGTCGTAAAAAGCCATGGAAGGTAGGGTAATATCCTCAGCCTCCAACTCTTGCATCTGGCGTTGGAAGAAACTCTCCTGGCAGAATGTGATCAGCGACTCGTTTGCAGCGTTGTTCAGCAACTGGTCAAGGGAAGAGCCGGTAGCGGCAGAGTTGGCGAACCCAGGAAAGTCAACGAGGGAGATGGTATTGGACATCTCCTCTGGCAAGACGGAAAGCTTCGAGTTCATTTGTTCCACAACCCAAGTCATAAGCAGAGAGTATAGCGAGCGAGCGAGCTCATCGGCATTCGCTCGAGCACCCTTAGGGTCCAGCATGACGGTGACACGTTCTCGGTAGAGCGTCTTGGATTTGTATCGCAGGCTTTGTTCGAGGTCAGAGATTGACACACCCAAGAATTGAGCGATGGGAACCAGGCATTCCTTGTTCTTGACCATTGTGATGGACTCGCCGCCTTCATGTGAGTAACCACCGCTCTCGTCGGCTGCAGGAGTCGTGGACTGGCCAGTCTCAAACTCAAGTTGGCCGATGTGGAGAATTGTGGCCATGATCTCACAGATGCCAGCGATGCTCTCCTTGCCGAACTCGAGCTTGCGAAGGGCAGTTTTGAAGTCTTGGAAGCCCTTCGCGTCGTCGATGCCGACCTTGAGTTGGGTAGGGTGGCCAAGGTATCGCCATCTTTTGTTGGAGCCAAGAGATGTACGATTGCCCGCGTCTCCTCCTAGAAGATCGAGATGTAGGTGCTTCTTCTCATTGGGGCTGGTACCGGCGAGGAGATAGTAGAGGATGTGATAGGTTCGCTCGCCGGTGGGCACAGAGCCTATTCGGCTGCGCTCGAGACGATGTGCGAGCAACTGGGCGCCGAGGAGTGTTGCGTGGCTTGACGTGGAGGTATTATACTGGAGCTCCAATAAGAGCCCAGACTTGGATGCGGTCGGGGTGGTGAGGGACTTGGTAGTTGTGAAGGCATCGAAGACGAAATTGGCATTCTCAATCTTTTTGGACAGGGGTGTTGAGGAAAATGAGAGAAGGGATCGGAGGACGTGGCCGCGGACAGTGGTTTTGCCGGCGCCAGACTCGCCGCTGTGAATCGTTAGTAAGTTGAACGAAGAGGTAGTGTTGAGGGTATACGTACAGGAAGACGACAGCCTGGTCCTCTGAGCGCTGGCCGAGGCGTAAATATGCGCGGTTGGCAAGGTCTTCGGCAGCCTGTTGGGCGCTTCCCTCCTTGCCGCCATCGACACCACGACTGGCATCGGTGCACGTGTTGATTGCCACGATGCCCTGGGAGGAGAGGGTTGCGATGGGCATATGAGCATGGTACCGGCTAGCGAGGGCGGACGTCAGGCCTGTGTCGCTCTGCTGGTGCTGTGCCAGCGAGGGCAGCGACGGGTTCTGCAGCGGGTTGGAAGCCATGGTGGGCGAACGCGTGCCCTGCGGGGCGTGGAACGATTGTGGAGGTCAGGCAGGAGCAGTCGGCGGCCGACAAGGCAGTTGCACGGGTCGACGATGTCTTGCTCGAGGTTGAGAGGCAGCCGAGTCGCGTAGGGACAGCTGGGGACTGATTGGAATGCAGGAGGGGCGGGATAAACAAGACGCGCAAAGCAAGCCTTGGAGACTCCCGAGAAGCGATGGACACAGGCAGCGAGCGTGATGGGACGTCTCCAAACGAAGGAATTGAGAAATAGAGCGCCGTTGACAGCGTCAAAGGGGTGGTGTCGGTTATGCTGGCTGTCTGTCCAGAATAATGGGGCTGCTGGGATGCTAGCTCACCTCTCGCGGCGTCCGCCCACGCCGCCGTTGGTTGGTGCGTTGACCAGGAGACAGGCTTGGAGGAAAAGGGGCCGCAAAAATAGATTCAATACCGCCAAACGGGCCTAATGCCCTCCCAAGCCTGTCTCTCCAGCGCTCCACCTCTGCTTATTGATGGGCCCAGGAGCCTCTGCGACGTGTTCAGGGAACCACAGCCTCTCTCGCGGCACAGTGAGGCACGCAGAGACACGATGCAACTGGACCTTGACGGCGGAGAGGATGCGCGTGCTGCCTCTTGTTTCACGCATCGCACCAGCAACGCTCGCGGTGTGGTAACAAACACCCGAGGGTGCATGAAGCGCAGAAAGTCGGAAACCGCCAAGAGGGACGTCTCCTGGCCGCTCGTACTCTGTGGGGAGCGATCATGGCTGCTCTCGTCAATGCAACGCTACTGTCCAGCCGTATCGATTGCGCGTTCCCGAGCGGCGACATGGATACGGCTCGGAGGCCATGTCCCAACGCTCGCGCAGCCCTCGAGCACATGCTGGAGCAAGAGTCGCTGACCACACGAGTCGATTGTCTCGCGGCCGGCTCTCAGCCGTGGGCACGCAGTCGTGTGAGCAGGCCCAGTACCGCAAGGACGGTGAGCACCAGAGCTGGGACTGCCCCAACAGGCCTAACGGGGCCGGCGGGCGTCGAGATGCGGGAGGCGGAGTGCATTGAGGAATCAGATTTCAGTGATTAGCTGCCGCTTTGGGACCAAGCACAAGGTTGCAGCACTCAAAAGAGGGGCACTAGGAGCATTCGATCTTGACGTCAGCGAGTAGGGCAAGCTTCCCAAATTACGGCCTCCTCGGTCATGAGTGTTGACAGTGCTGAAACATGCATCTGCACACGCACGTTAATGAGGGAGCAAAATAAGGGATGTGGGTGGATATTGAGATGTGCACTGGTTGCGTCGGTCTCTGTCCTCGACTCCTCGCACCATGCTGGCCGGGACGGATTTCACCATCGTCCGCTGTTGAGAAGAGGCGTCGGATCTGCCATGGATCATTACAAGACAGTTGCTCGTCCGCTCCCTGACGGCTGGTGGAGCTGTTAGCAACAAATTCTCAGGCTGTGGAGTACACAAACACGAAGCCGACTAAAAATAGGGGGACGCCACCGCGGCCTCCAGCGGCGCGGATTGGCCAGGCGGCCGGATGCCGCAGCTCGTGTTAGTGGCAACGAAAACCAAGACGGCGCTCCCCTGGCTCGTCTGTTTCTGCGCGCTCGACGCCCCTGTCGCGTCTGCCGAACGGCTGTAGTGCCCGTAACATTACACCCGCCCTAGGCCCCATCCAGCCCAGCTGCCCACGCCCGGGCGCCGTGGAATGAAAGTCGCCCTGAGCCAACAAACACTCCAGTCCGTCCCATTGCAACTCGGCCTGCCTGTGTCTGGCGAGCCTCTTCGTCGTGTGAATTTCCTTCTTCTTAATACTGTCGTTTAATACTATTCCCTCGCTTCGTCTCCTCTTCGCAGTCGCCCTCCACCGGCGTTGCTCCCCCAACTCCACGTTCCCCCTACATCCAGCCTTTCTTCGAGGCTTGGGGCACAACACTCGCAGCACCCATCGCGCCTCTCGTTACATCCGTCTGCTCGCAAGCAGGCTCCCGTTTCTGGCCATCGACGCTCAACTCGTCTCCACGAGGGCTGCTAGCCTTTGCCCGCAGCCATGAGTTTTGTCAACAACTCGCGTATGTCGGTTTACTCGACCGCGTCCACCTCGGTGCCGCGTCCAGGGAATCCGCCTTCACAAACATCAACCACGACGCTTCTCAACACACTCAACTCTGCTTACAAGCATGGCCAGGCATACAATCTCGAGGCCAGTACCAGCCTGGTCGTCAACACATGGGTCAACGCAAAGACCATCACAAACGACCGCATCGGCGGCACCGTTGACCTCGAGTTGGGACGCAAGGCGTGGGAACATGCCCGTCGACGTGCCGAGGACGGCTGCATCGTGCTAGCGTATGTTCCACTTCCCTCTACTGCCGTCTCTTTGAGCATTCTAACTTCTCTCCAGATCGCTGCATGACGCAAGTCCATCCTTGTTTTCCCCCTTCATCTCCGGCCTGCCTCTCTCCCTTCCGGGTAACTTTTACATTGCTCTCGAAGCCTTGAAAGCCTTCACCCACTGCGTCACTCCACAGAATCCTTTTACTCCCCGCTACTCAGCTCTGGCGGCTGTATTCACCCTTAATATTGCCGGTACTGTTGTTGGTGCCGAAATCAAGCTGTCGACTTCTGGCCTCGATGTGCAGCAGGGCCTGCTCCAAGTTCCTGCTCACCAAGGTTATCGCGCTTTCGATGTCTTCTACTACCTGAACTCGAGCTCCGCTTCCAAGCAAGAGAAGCAATTTCTCAACATCCAACCTCTGGACAGATATGCCCTCCTCAGCCGATCAGGAACCTACGATCCTCCTGCCTACCTTCCCGATGCCGACGACGCCGCCGCCGCCGAGGACTTCCGCGCCAACTTGAAAGCAATTGGCATCAAGGGCCAAAAACTTCTTGATGTCATCAGCACTCTTACCGGACTTTTGAAGCTAGGTAACACTCTCGACTATTTTGTGGACGAGGAGACGCTTCAGACTGTCTGTGAAGATGTCAGTGACCTGGTTGATATTCCGGTCGACGTCCTGCGCCAGAAGCTTGGCTCCAACGAGCGCGAGGTTGCCATTGGTGGCATCTACGAAGCTATCGTCGACTTTGTCATTGCCCAAGCCAACGCTACAATCAAGGCCGATATGCAGAGAGCCAAATCTGGCTTCTCATCTGGAGACAGTGATGGCAGTCAACCCGGGATGATGACTCCTGTTGAATCTGATGAGGAGAATGGTGACATTGTCAACATCACCGTCGTCGACATTCCAAGCCGCGCTCTCGGAAAGGCCATAGCTCTACGTACCGTTTTTGACGACACTGACGGCATCAACGCTGAGATGCGGGACGACGGTGTTCAAGTTACCCCTGCCGGAAATTCGGTTCTCGAGAGCATGAAAGAAGCCGTGCACAACTGCACAGCCGACCTGAATCTCAGCGGGCCAGCCTTGAGTGAAAGGGAAGCAGCTGTGGAGAAACGAGAGGCAGTATTGGATAAGATTGCTCTCGAGATTTCCGACGAAAGCCACTTCCTCCGGCAGGTGCTGTACCCTGTGCAAAACAATGGCATTGTTCTTGGCAAGCACGGCCGCTTCGACCTTCCAACCACCGTAGCGAGCAGCAGAGTTTGGTTTCAACTGGCTCTCCATCCTACAGACATTATTCCCACCTCCATGAACCAGGATTTCAATTCCACTTGGCAAGCTGGTGTTGTTTCACGCCAGCTTCGCGAATGGCGTTTACCGGAATGGGCAAACCGCCGCAACCGATATCTGGACTTCACTGCTGATTTCGAGCATCATGAGTTCTATGACCGATACCACCCACTAGGCTGCACAGATGGCAAGGAGGGCATTCAAACCTTTGCCCTCGAGCGCGGCTGGAGCAATGGCGAGATTGTCGTTGGTACCGAGCGTGTTTGGGTAAGAGAAGGCACTTGGTGGGAGGCTGAGTCTCAGCTTGACCAGAAGACTCAGGACTTTGAGAACTCTCCCAACATGCTTGGACACATGATTGGGGCTGGCGGCATGGAAAGCGGTTACCCTGCTCAAGGCCCACCGAGGGCTAGCACCTTTTTCCCACCTCTTGCTCCAGTTACCCAAGTGCCCAGCAATCCCTTCCAAAGCTCTGCCAGCTTGGCCGCGCCTAGTGGAGCAGACGCCAAATCGGTTGCTCCAACCACTCTGACAGCTCCCGCACAGGCCGCCGGCGACTATGGTCTAGGAATGAAAGGCGATGAGAACAAGGGCATTACCTACTACGATGCTGAATCTGGTGGCAATGCCATTGTCACCGAATCCCCAATCACTGCGACTCGAAGAATGTGGGTTGCATTTGTCTGGGCAGTCACCTTCTGGTTCCCTTCCCCGCTTCTCAAGTTTGTCGGCCGTATGAAGCGTCCAGACGTTCGTATGGCATGGCGAGAGAAAGTTGTCCTAGTTCTCCTCATCATTTTACTGAACGGTGCTATCGTCTTCTATCTTGTCGGCTTTGGAAAGCTGCTATGCCCAAAGAAGGACAAGGTGTGGAATCGGAAAGAAGTATCCCAGCATCAAGGTGAAGACGATTTCTTTGTCAGTCATCACGGTGTCGTTTACGATTTGAGCTCCTTCTGGAAGAAACAACACAGTGACTCGAACACGGAATCCACTCGCGAACGAATGATGGATCTTGCTGGTGCTAATATGGACGGCTATATCGCACCACCGCTATACCTAGCATGCCCACACTTGATCGTGGAAAACGACCGCAACAAGGTTTTGGAGCTTTCATCCAACGAGACTCTGGATTTCTCTTTCGCCGTTCACAAGGCTGGCTACGCGCCTATTCCTGCAGACAGCAAAGCCATGAAATCTGCTAATTGGTATCCTGACGTGTTCCTGCCCGCCATTGGGGAGTTCAGGAAAGGCGATCTTGTTTGGGACTCAGGTGTTATCAAGGACGAGGGCGAAGACCTGAATCATATGTGGTTCACCATGCAGGACAGAGTATACGATCTGACGGATTACTTCAAGACGCTTGATATGATGAACGACCTCGACGAATACAAATTCCTGGACCCTAAACTGACTGATCTTGTAAAGAGCAAGGCTGGTCAGGATATTTCAGAGGATATGAAGAACCAGATGAACAGCACTGCCTACGCTTACAATCTCCAATGTCTCGATAACGCCTTTTTCGTTGGCAAAAAGGATTTCCGTAAGTCTGCGAAGTGTCGCGTCAACGACTACATCCTGCTCTCTGTCTCCATCCTTCTCTGCACGGTCATTGTTATCAAGTTCCTTGCTGCACTTCAGCTGGGCTCAAGGAAGCGACCGGCAAATCAGGACAAGTTCGTCATCTGTCAAGTACCCGCATATACCGAGGGTGAGGATCATCTGCGCAAAAGTTTGGACTCGTTGACGGCCCTGGCTTATGACAACAAGCGAAAGCTCATCTGCGTGGTCTGCGACGGTATGATTGTTGGTGGTGGTAACGACCGTCCTACCCCAAAGATCGTTCTTGACATTCTTGGCGTCGATCCCAAGGTTGATCCTCCAGCACTTCCTTTCTGGTCCGTAGGCGAGGGTAGCGAGCAGCTCAATTATGGCAAAGTTTACTCTGGACTGTACGAATTCGAGGGCAATGTTGTACCATACATTGTCGTTGTCAAAATGGGCAAGGAGTCGGAACAGCACAAATCGAAGCCTGGTAATCGTGGAAAGCGAGACTCTCAGATCCTGCTCATGAGTTTCCTCAACCGCGTACACCATCGTTCGGCCATGAATCCATTGGAGTTGGAAATGTTCCATCAAATCAACAACATTATCGGCGTTGACCCAGAACTCTACGAATATCTCCTCATGGTTGATGCCGACACTATGGTCAGGCCTGACGCCCTCAACCGCCTCGTAGCAAGTTGCGCGAACGATTCAAAGATTGCCGGTATTTGTGGTGAGACCAGCTTGGAGAACGAAGACAGGTCTTGGTGGACGATGATCCAAGTCTACGAATATTACATCTCCCATCATCTGTCCAAGGCTTTCGAGAGTTTGTTCGGCAGCGTTACATGTTTGCCTGGATGGTGAGTTTCAGTTGCCCCAATCACGATAATCTGCTAACCAGTCTAGTTTCTGCATGTATCGCCTTCGCACAGCCGACAAAGGTAAACCCCTGGTTATTTCAGACAAGGTCATCAAGGATTACGCCGACTGCGTGGTTGACACCTTGCACAAGAAGAACCTTCTGTCCCTTGGTGAGGATCGTTACCTAACCACATTGATGACGAAGCACTTTCCGAACATGTCATACAAGTTTATCCCAGATGCATTTGCTCTCACGGCCGCTCCCGATACGTGGAGTATTCTCCTTTCCCAGAGACGTCGTTGGATCAACTCTACGATTCACAACTTGGCTGAACTTGTCTTCCTGAAAGATCTCTGCGGCTTCTGCTGTTTCTCCATGCGCTTCGTCGTCTTCATTGACTTGTTCGGTACTCTCGTCCTCCCGTCCATCTGTGCCTACCTGGTCTTTTTGATTTACACCGTTGCATCTGGAACCGGCCAATTCCCTCTGTTCTCAATCATTATGCTTGCAGCTGTCTACGGTCTCCAGGCTCTTATCTTCATCATCAAACGACAGTGGCAGCATGTTGGATGGATGATCATCTACCTCCTTGCCTTCCCCGTTTTCTCACTGATCCTTCCAATGTACTCCTTCTGGAAGCAGGACGATTTCTCGTGGGGTAACACACGTGTCGTCATTGGCGAAAAGGGCACTAAACAAGTCCTAACGACCGACGATGAAGGCTTCGATCCAAAATCCATCCCTATGATGCGCTGGGACGAATACGCAGAGAGGAACGATCTCCCCGGACGCCGCGGCCTACCCGGCCAGCAATCCGAGAAGGGCGGCTTCAGCGCGTACGAGGATGAGGCTTACGAGATGAACGACATGCAATCGGTGTACTCTTCAGTCAAGCCCGCATCCACCATCATGTCTAACATGCACCACATCTCACACATGCCACCGCAATCGCCTGGTCCATACCAAGGAATGCAAACACGCCAGTCGACCTATTCGAATCTCTCTCGTTATCATGACAATCCTCACGAGAGCCGGTTGATGTCTATGGGCAACATGAGCGAGCAATACAACAACTCTCCGTATGGTCAACGGCCAAGCATGGGTGGGTTCCAAAGCTCAGATAACCTCATGACATCGACGCCACCTATTCGCGGACGCAGCCCACTCGGGTTCAACCAATCGCGACCAGGCAGCACGGTCAACTTCCAGAGCATGATGAACGGGCCCAGTGATGGCATGATCATTGAGACTGTTCAGGCGTGCCTGAAGGATGCCGACCTTGATCGGGTTACCAAGAAGCAGATTGTTGCATTGGCGGAGCAACGACTGCAGGTGCAGCTCACTGGTGAGAGGAAGATCTTCCTCAGCCAGACAATCGACAACGAGCTTGCAAACATGGGCTAGAAGGAAGCAGAGGCAATTTTTTTTATTTGCATCGGCGGTGTTATTATATGTAACGTGTCTCTACGACGGATTTAGCATTTGAAATCCAGCAAAATTAGCATTTGTCGTTCATTACTGGGAATCTAGGCGTTGCATGTTGAATTCAAAGACGGGGTTGGGACCTGGAGCAAAGGCAACTGGCTTGGTCAGAATGCATGAGTATTGCGCGTTTCGTCTGTATAATGATATAGGAGAAGGTGTTTATATAAAGCTTAATTCAAGAGACTTGTATTACTGATATTCTCTGTTCTCTTTGGGATTGTGGTGATGAAGTCGGGAATGGCGGAGCAGCTTGGCATAGGGACGTAGCTCCATCAGCATAGGCCAGAGCTCCGCCATTCCGACGGCCGCAACGGACAGCTACCAACGCCCAATAGCCCAAACGCGACATTTGCATAGCCTCACAACTCACGATGCCGCCCAACAGGATAGAGCAGGACGAGGTGGAGAAGTACTGGGAGATCTTCAGCTCCCTGGCGCAGGGCGGCTCACACCTCGACGGGGCGCAGGCGGCCCCAATCCTCAAGAACTCGCACCTTCGCGACGACCAGCTCGAGCGGGTGTGGGACCTGGCCGACGTGGACAATGACGGCAAGCTAGACTTTGAGGAGTTCTGTGTGGCCATGCGGCTCATCTTCGACCTGATCAACGGGGTAGGTTGCCCGCAGATGCGCTCCGAGGCCCAGCGCTGCAGTCTAGGTGGTTGACGTACGCTCCAGATCTCGGTCGATGTCCCCAAGGCGCTGCCCGACTGGCTCGTCCCCGAGTCCAAAGCCCACCTCGTCCAGGCCACGCGCGCCCTCTCCGGCTCGCAGCCAGCCTTCGAGTCGGTCGACGACGACGACGACACGCCGGGCCTGCGCGACGGCTTCGACTGGTACATGTCGCCCACAGACAAGTCCAAGTACGAGGAAATCTACACGGCGAACCGCGACGGCCATGGCAACCTCGCCTTCGACTCGTTGTCGGGCCTGTTTGACAGTCTGGACAACGTGCCCGACTCGGACATTCGCTTTGCCTGGAACCTGGTCAACCCCAAGGCCCGCGAGAGCGTGGGCAAGGACGCCAGTCTCGCCTTCCTCCACATCCTGAACCAGCGCAGCGAGGGCTTCAGAGTGCCCCGCAGCGTCCCGGCCAGCTTACGCGCGAGCTTCGAGAAGGCACACATCGACTACGACGTCGAGAGCTCCAAGAACAACCGCTGGGCAGCCCAGCGCGACGACACTGCCACAGGCCGCAAGGCCAAGTTCGGCGATGCCTATCTCACCCGGCTAGGTGTCGGCGATCGAGCGGGCAACTACGGAGCACGTGCAAAGGGAACAGATTTTGGCGGCCGCACAACCGAAGACTGGGAGGAGGTACGGCTCAAGAAACAACTGCGCGAGCTGGAGGGCAAGATTGCAGACGTAGAAAAGGAGGCAGAGAACCGACGGCACGGACGAAGTAAAGACAGTAAGCCTGCGCTGGTGAAGCGGGAACTCGAGCTCCTGCTGGATTACAAGAGGAACGTTTTGCGCGACTTGGACAACGATGACGGTGGAGCTGTCAAGGGGCTGGGTGGTATCAGAGAAGAGATTGATACAGTCAAAGAGCAAGTCGAGGGCTTGCAGGGTCATTCAGAGAGGAGAAACGAGGTTCTCGCTGATCTCAGAAGGCAGATTGAGGATGAGAAGGCCTCGAGATGAGAGGACCGAGGTGTGTATAGATTCCCGAGATGAACTCTCAAGCTCATAATACATTCTGTCAACTTGCTGCATCTATCGTACCGTTCTGTATGTTCCTACTCCCCGTTACTTGCATCTCACCATACCAGACAAGTGCTAGGCCCCAGGGTTATTGGCACTGACAGAATCCAAGCAGTCCATGTGATTCAGACTCGCCCAGCTATTTCCTACTAGCTGAGGTTTATTTAATTAGCTCGCAACTCCTTGAGCCTAGCTTTTGAAAAGCAGGCCTCGACTGGTACCTTGCAGCAAGCCATTTTTCGTATCTGACGTCATTAACAACCGGTAAACAAAACTACTCCCTTTTCCGCGCAACAATCTCATCCATTGTAGCGATCGACTGAATTGATCACCAAAATCAATTCAGTCCCCCTAATCGCACATCCGCCATGTTGCGTCTCGTTCTTTCGTTAGGGGTTCCCGTCTTTGCATATCCTGCGTTCCAGCCAGCACAAGCACCTCTCATTCAGCCTCTCAAACATTCTCAAGGATACCAATTCGATCCATTGCTGCATCTTCCTGGAATCAGCCCCTACTTCGACGCTGTGGGATTCGGACTCGAACACACAGCGCCACCGGGATGCAATGTCACTGCCGCATCGTACATTACTCGTCACGGAGCCATATACGCGAATGACAAGGAATACGACGAGTTCATCAAGCCTTTCCTGTGGAAACTTGAGACGAACCGTCAGGGATGGAGTGGGCCGCTTGCATTCATGGAGACATGGCAGAGCCCGATTCTTGAGGACAAACTGGAAGAGTTGACACCCAGCGGAGCGGTGGATGCGAAGAGAGTTGGAAAACATTGGGTAGAGAGGTATCCAGATCTCGTGGGAAACACCAAGAGGATACTTGCAGACAAGAAGAGCAGGACATACGACACTGCGAGGAATCTCATCAAGGGGTTCCCTCAAGGCGAGGCAGAGATTGAGATCGTAAGAGTCACAGAGAACACCAACGGATCCATGGAGGCTCTCATCCCACACAAGTCTTGCAAAAAGTTCAACAAAAAGCCAGGGGTTGAAGAACAGAAAAAGGTCATCGAAATGTATGCCGCAAGCGTAGCGCACCGCCTCTCCCCATGGACGCCCTTCAAGCTCTCCCCCAACGATGTCGTTGGCTTCCAAATGCTCTGCGGCTACGAAAGCGCCATCGTCGGCTCCCGCTCAGAAATCTGCCAGCAATTCACCGACGCAGAATGGATGGCGTACGAATACGCCTGGGACCTCAAATACGCATACATGGTCGGGCCCCTCAACCCGCTGTCCCCCTACCTCGGATTCCCCTGGCTGCAAGCCCAAGCCCAGCTCTTCGACCACATCCAAAAGCACGACACGCCCGGCGACGGCTGGCCCGAGAAACAGCGCCTGTTCCTCTCCTTCACGCACCGCGAAGTCCCGCCTTTCATCGCCACGGCGCTCGGCCTGTTCAACTCGTCGTCCGACGCCGCAGAGCAGTTCCCCACCGACCACATCAACTGGACGCGCGCGTGGAAGATGAGCGACCTGATCCCCTTCCTGGGCCACGTGGGCATGGAGAAGATGACGTGTGAGCGGGGTGCTGTGCATGGCGACGGGCCGGGCGAGTTTATTCGCTTCATTGCGAACACGGCGCCGCGGCCTATTCCTGACTGTCAAGATGGGCCTGGTGCGAGCTGTGCGTTTGAGGATTTTAAGAGGATTATTGGGGATGGGGCGAAGAAGCATGAGGATTTTCATAGGGTCTGTGATGAATGATGAGGAGGTTTGGTGGTTGCATTTGTTTGATTTAGCGTGCCTTGTTATTATTGTATTAACTATATGATGTTCTATGATGAAATTTGATATTCTTGAATAGCTTTATACGCATCCCTTGAAAGTTTTCTCGTTTAACACTGTTGTCATAGACCTCAACGTTTGTAAGAGGACAAACAGAATTATGACAGGTAAAAGGAGTCCAGAACTCACCATGTTCACAGTGAAACCCACAAAGCCACTCAAAAGTCACCATTCGACACACCAACCCCCTTAATCTCCCACAATCCCACCTCTCAACAACCAATCCATCCCCACCCCCTACGACCACCGCTCAGCCGGCACCCTCCGCGGAATCCTCACAAGCACAAACCCCCTCTCCTTGCCCGCCCACTCCTCCCGCCCCTCCTCCCAATCAACCTCGACCTCAAACCTCTCCAACTCCCTCCTCCGCCCCACCTCGACCAGCGGCAAAAACACAAACGGCTCATTGCAAATCGACACATCGGGCCGCTTGGCATGCAGAACCGGCGCAAAACACTCCACACACAACTGCACGTACAGCTTCTTCAGCGAGGTCATGCCCCCTAGCACATTGCACGCCGCGTGCCACGTGCTGACGTAGCTCTTCTTGCTCCCAGCGTACCACGGGTTCGGCACTCCGACATCCTTGAATTTCTCGGCGTACGAGCGCGGGAAGTGCGCGAGGGACGTGGTGAAGGTTGTCTGGCGGGCGATGTATTTTGCGTTGAGGTGCAGCGAGCGGATAGATGTGAAGTGGCGCGAGGGCATTTGCAGGGGGGCGATGATGAGGGTGTCGAGGTTGTCGATTTGGAAGGTGCGGTGGTGGAAGGTTAGGGCGAGGATGTCGTGGTAGCTGGGGGGTTGTGTTAGGGAGGTGAGGTGAGGTGAGAGGGGAGGAGAGGTAGGGTAAGGAGGTGTTGTTGTGAGTGAGCGGATATTGAGTTGATGGTGATAACCAAGTTAGGGATAACAAGGCATAATGGGGGGTGGGAACAGGAGGATAACAAATGGAACACTCACAATGCCCGATTCACAAGCATCAGGTTCAGTATACCTAGTCCTGCATTCCGGTACCGCGGGTTGACATACTGCACCCCTGAGACGCTCGACCGCCACGATTCATACCCCGACATACATAAACAAGTAAGCTCCTTCTTCAAGCACGGGTCCTCGGTGATCGACGATCCACCCGTGAGGAACTCATTCGTACACGGCATAGCCTCTAAATGGTACTCGTAGTGCAGGTACTCTGTTTCATCGTCAACGACACGAGCCTTTGCGCCGTACCGGAAGGTCATGAGGTGGATATCCGAGAGGCTGAAGACGTGTTTGTAGATTTCCAGACGGATTTCTAGGGGCAGCGAGAAGAAGGTTGTCTTCTGGGGCTGGGCGTCCTGGGATGCAGATGTGGTGCCTTGAAGGCTTATAGAGACCGAAGAAGGCATGGGTTGAGGCCAGGCTTCATGCTGGCGTCTTTTCTTCTCTTTCCTGGGCGGATAGGTCAGCAATGTGATTCGTAGACCGGGCTTGGGTAGAAGAAAGAAAACGCACTCCTCTTTAGCATCTTCGTAGCACTCCGCAGCATATCCGATGACGAAGTATGGCCAGCAGCAACACGAGAAGAAAACGGTTCCGATAATTTGCAACACATATCTCCCACGTGCCCGGCGGGCCTCGGAGGCTTGTCTATTCCCACGTTGCCGGGCCATTGCTAATCATTATATCTCTTTAGACGTCCCGGTGCTCAAGTAAAATCAATAGAGAGATACTTAAAAGTGTGAATATTGGAGAGTGGAAAAGTCACGACTGGAGCTGAACATGAGGGTTGATACGAGAGAGAGGCTGTACCCATGTCGTTGCCTAGGCTGAAGTCAGATTGTGGCTAACTATCTCTGGATACAGTCTACATGGACTCAAATGGTCACATCTTCTTCGATGATCTTCTCCTCAATAATTTGCTCTTTCCTTCTCTCGTGCATTCCCTGTTCGAACCTCCATCGTCGCGAATATCCGCGCAAGTCTCTACACCTAGCGCCTAGGAGGCGATCGTCATCTTGTATTCACGGTTTGTGTTTCTCTAACACGAATCTCGATAGTTCGAACACCCTACAGGATATCTTCTGTCATTAGGGCGGATCGCGCGATATGGACTTGATGTCAATCCCGATATACATCGTGTTTGTTGGCTTGTTCAGTAGATGTATCATGCCACCCATCAACGTGGACGCATCGATGCTAACCCAACATGAGGCAGTGCGGTGGTAGCCTCCAGGCTTTGTCGATATCGATAATTGCGGTCTGTTGTGCTCGAAGTCGATGCTGAAGTCGATGCTGAAGATGATCTTCTGTGTCGTGCGACAGGCTTGCTCATCTCGCTGAGGAGGGGTCGCAACTCCAGGTTTTCCGCAGGCTCAATCCTGATCCTTGGGGTTGACTCGTGTGTGAAGTGGGATTTCTCGTTGAAATCGTTCTTGTTGTCTGGTGATGATGAGGATCGAAGGAAGGGGAACAAAGCATGGGCGATTTGGAGAGAGAGGACTGAAGTCATGCTGATCGTTGAGTTGAGGCTTGAGGTAGGAATGTAGGACTGATTGAATGTGATGTAGTTTGGCTGTTGTATAATAGTAAGAATATTACATCGACGGATTGAGACGCATCTTATACAGGACAATGGTGTCGCTACGTGATCCATATGCGATGGCTTTGTACGACGATGCGAGCCTACCAATCGCATGGTCGCAAGTCTTCGTGGGGGATCGAGGCTCAGACGATTGTTTCGCAAGCTTTCTCAGGCCGCAATGCGTGCACAGTGATCGCTGTGCACTGCGTGTTCCTAATCTGACTGCAGATGCGAGGAGAACGAGGGGCTGGCGACATGATTGGCCAGCTCGGAACGTAAAGGGAAGCTAGCCGGGCGCAGCACTGTGATTCATACTGGCCGCCATGCTTACCCCAGGCTAAGGCAGAAACCTCGAGCGGAACTTTGTTTTTCATGCTATGTATCTGATCTGTTGCTTGACACGATAGTGAATACATCCCAAGGTGATGGTGGTCAGCACAATCTGCCTTGGGGACCAAACATACACAGCGATGCTATGTAAGCCAATAAGACTCAAGGGGCTATTAGTGTACTGTATATAAAGCCATACTTGCAACTTCAGATAGTGAATTTGGTTCTTGTACATTGATGTGGGAATTGATCAACCTGTTGTTCATTTGTGCGCCCGGCCTCGAAGTAGGGTTCACGACAATTGTCTTCATGTATGTAGCCCCAGCTTACAAATTGGGCCATTTCTTTACAGATGGCCTGCCGTACATTGGGTTCACTAATTTTGCCGATGGTTGGAGATTTTTTTTGGCTTTGGCGATATGCCATTTCTTGAGCTGCTTGGTGTATTCCTAGGCACATAAAGACCACTTTTCAATGCTTGCGATGGCGTCCAAAGCTCTCTTGAGATGCATGTCGTGCGGACATTTTCTTTGTTTGAATTGCAGATTTCTGGGGTTTAGGTCCGCAGGGGGTTTGTACTTTGTTGGTACTCAGGTATATTTGAGAAAGTATCTCGGTAGGTATCAGCTAACCTAGGCGCTTCAATCCCAAAAATCAGGGCGAACATCAGAGACGAGTACGATAGTCAAGTAGACACACAAGAGACGTCCAGAGGAGGGTAAAATAAAGTATTTCAGAACCGTACAGATTGTTTGTTCGCTTCGTCCAATATCATGCTTAACCGACGATCTGCCAAGAAATAGGGTTGCCTGTTTTTTCCGCATTCTGTGACCACAAGCGTGCGCTCCCGCCGTCAGCCGTTTCCGCTCCCTTTGATACAGCAGGCCCCACCTGAGCTTGCGTGGAGCAAAAATTTGCCTACTATAGATACCATCTAATTTCCAAAACTCCTAGTTTCTCCATCAGACACGATGGCCGAGTGGTCTAAGGCGGTAGATTTAAGCCCTGCTCAGATCTCTACTACAGAAATGTGCGTGGGTTCGAACCCCACTCGTGTCATTTTGCACTTTTTTGCAACTTTTTTTGGATGCGCGGCTGACGGCGGTGCATTTTGGGTGGTTTGGGAGCGGGTGGCGTGCGTGGTTGTGGAGATATTTGATTTGGCGAGGGACGACCATGGGACGACCACCAAACCCTGACCCCACGTTCCTTGACTGCTGAACACCAGGACAATTTAAAGGCCAGAGTCGCCAAGATCTTTGAAGCAGTCTTGAGCTAGTTGTGCAACTTGAAAGCGTCTATTGGTAAATGCATTCATCATGTGCAGCGTAAAGTTCACTAGGGGCATCTGAGGCGGGAAAAGAAGGTATAAAGTTACGAAAATCCATGCACAGAGATAGTTCGTTATCGCATTACTTCACACATCAGAGATCGATCCTGTTCACCTCGAGAGATTCTTGTAGTCTAGACTAGCGTTATCGTGCGTCGCTCAAAAATGGCCGTACCCGATCCATCGCGTCGTGGCTTAAGCAGCAAGCAACCATTCCCTTGGTCATGCCCATATCCATACATAAACACCGTATGCGGTAGTCTAATATAGCCATTCGCGCTAGGATCGAAGCAAAGTATCAAGATTCGATACTCGTCAGTTTGATACTTGGCTCCCGAAGCTAGAATTGGCACAAGAAGCATGTCATCGAATGCGAGACTTGAGCAGCCTGCAGCATGGAAACGCTCCATAGCAAGTAGTGCTAGATGCCTGTAGAGCATTGTCCCCCTTCCCCCTTCTTCGAAGCCAGTCCCCAAACGTAGCTCTGGTAGGTCACTCTCGTCTTGAAGACCAATTTTTGCTGTCCATGCTTCGAGTGCAATTTGCTTGAGAGAGGTCATTGATCTCCCAAATTCAGAGTCGATATCCAATGACGCCAGCAACTGGCCTTTCGTCTCCTCTTTCAACTGTACTACGGCTGATGGCGAGCTCAAAGTAGCACAATATCGGAAAGAGTTTTGTTCATCATGTCCCATAAGTTGCCATCCAGACCAAGTCCAGCTCGGAAACTCTTTTCTTCGACGAATTTTAACGTGCTTCCCCAGCAAACAATCCCATGCTAAGCAATAAGACAGCATTTCTACCTGGCTCAACTCTGACGTGTTTTGCCAATGACCAGGATAGAAAAGCGGCAACCCTTGCACATGGCCAGCCAACCCTTTAAAAACCATGTAAGTCGACAGGATGCCTCGAAATGCGTCAAGGGCATCTGTCTCGTAAGTGAACCGACGGGCCCAGTACTGTGATATGAGAGGAAGAATATCCCGGGCCTGCTGTCCGCTCCCATACCTGGGGAAAACACTCTTGTCCATCATTGCTGGAAGAAGCTCTATGCGGCGCGTGGCTCGTTCCGTATCGAGAATTTTTCTGACTTGCTCTTGCTTATGCCCTATAGCGCACTGAAAATACACACTGCTCTGACTGAAGATCAGCCGTCGTCTGGCGAGCATACCTTCTTGGAAGGTCCATCCTCGTGTGAACCACGCACTGTCTGTGATCTCTACAGTAGGCTGCGGGACAACACTCTGGAGAGACCATGTCTCCGCGAGCACGGACAAGTTGTTGTTTCTGGAAGTGGTCCCTACTCCAGGCAGGCCAGTTTCAGCATCTCTCCCAGCACATGCGATGATAGTGATGAAAGAATTTGAGTATATCTCGCCCATGTGGTGAAGTTGCAGGTGTCTTTCAGTGGGATTGCTTTGGGAAGTACAATATCGATCCACCCATAGATAGCGAAGACCAAGTTCCAACGAGACCGTGATAGCGTCACGGGTCGTCCGTTCCAATGCGTGAATGTCGATTTCAGAACCAAGATCTAGGTGACATGATGGCTGGGACTCTCCCCATACGTAACTCAGCGTTGAGTAGCGGATGTCTCCTGTCGGTAGCAATATCATGCGTTTCCCCACACAGTCCATGACCATCAAGTTGAGGTGGGTCATGGATGATTCTGTTCTGATTGGATTGCAGCTTCTATAATCTGTGCTTTCGCAGCTGCTCAGCCATTGCCGGATCTTATTGAAATCTACTCCAGTCGGTCGAAGAAGGGTCGCGAAATACTCACGATCTTCAGGACGAAAGTATTCGAAAAGTACATTCCTTCTTTCACTTTTGTTTTCCGCAATGTGATTTCCGGTATCGACCGAGATGAAGCGCAGCAAGCATGATGATCCCTTGTAACCAAGTGGTAACACTTTCAGCTCGAGACCACTGGTCGGTCCTAGGTCATCTTCTCGCTTCATAGCGGCGGCTCCCTCGTGAATAATGGTGCAAAGTACACATCCAGTATCTCTAGGGTATCTTAGGATCGGGATATTAGCTTGCACACGGATCCATCTCTCGTAGAGTTCATTTCCAAGCTCGGTGCAACCGGTGCATAGCCATGTTAGTTTGCTCTTTGCTTTCACAAAAGGCTCAGGAAAACTGGGTACAGGTTTCAGGATTATGGCAGGCTTTTGAGCGCCATAATTTCCTTCTTGATCCAATCTTCTTTTGTGGAGAAGCTCAACTTTGGGTCCTTGATCCGGGCACGCAGGTGAGAGCTGATGTGACATTTTTCTTCATCATACGCTGAGCATGATGATCAAGGGCCAGCTTCGGACAATCAAAATGCCAGGAGTATTGTCGTGTTGATCTTGTGGGGGGTTTGAGTATGGGAGATGGGGTGCACTGCCGCTGCACAGCCCCAAGTTTGGAGGACTGCAGTGGCTCAAAAGCCTCGGCCGTATTTGAGAGCCCTACCTACCAAGGAAGGGAAGATCACTAACTCGAACTCGGAATGTAAAGTAGAGACCATCAGAAATTGTCCCTTTTCCTCTCGTCCGCGACGTTTGATGGCAGCCAAAGTATTCGTTAATCGTGTTCTCGGGGAGTGCTTTCTGAACAGCCTACGGTCAATCAGGGACCTAAATGATCACTGCCTAGGTAGTTGCCCAAAAAGATCCATCATACTCTATTCGACATCCAAGTTAGATCAGTCCCAAGTAGAGACATGGACTGCTCCTGAACGATAATGGGCATAACCAATGCATTAGTGAGAGTCGCGCCTATCTTTTGTCCATTCATATGTATGAACAAATTCCTATGTACAATCTTGGAGGCAATCTCAGTATGGACAAGCACGACCGCCATTATCCACCAAACTACCATCTTATACCTAATTCTTGCATCACAACTCCCGCTTTCCCCAGGGAATGCCCATGATATTGTCATATCCCACTAAATGTTCTGACGAGCGGCAGCCGCATCTTCAGGGTTATTCGCCTCGAGAGCAGCAAGGATCGAGTTCAAGTCGTCTTGAGGGGTGCGCTTGCTCACTCCACCAGCAGCTTGCCTCGCAGCCGCAGCATCATCAGGATTATTGGCCTCTAAGGCAGCGAGGATAGAAGTGATATCGTCCTGACGCTTCGCGGCAGAAGGCGATGAGGTGCCTTGTCTGGCAGCCGCGGCATCGTCGGGGTTGTTGGCTTCAAGAGCTGCAAGAATGGAGGTGAGGTCATCCTGGGGAACAGCTTCGCGGACCCGGAGCTTCACCTTCAAGACGGAAGCAGCAGCCTCGGCATCCTCGGGGTTGTTCTCGCGGAGGGCTTCGAGGATGGAGGTAACGTCCTCCTGAGGATCACGCCGGACTAGATTGTGTCAATACAATAGAAACATGTTTGACATTATCAGGCATACCAGACGAAGCCAAGACAGCGCTCGAGAGAGCCGCAGCAGCGATGAAGGTGGTGAAACGCATCTTGAAGATTAAGGTTACAAGCGAACTGAAATATATGAACACGAAAAGAAAGTGACCGGCACAAATTATAATAGACTAGTAGTGGTGAAGAGTTTGCACAGTTGACTTTAAGATTTGTGACAATATATACCTGAGAAGAGGAGACGCGTGCACGAGACGCGATAGCTAAGCTTTGCGGCAATGCACGTTGAAGCTTGTCTCGTTGGTTTCACGGTTTCATGGCGTTCCGAGTGGTGTAAAGTAACACACAGGAATCAAACTGACCGATTTGGTTCCATGGATATGGACATGGAAAGGCTTTTGTTTCCGATCTACCATTTTAGGCCGTCTCCCTAACAACATGTGAAACGTGATCCAGAATACGCCCAATTTCTTGAGCGGAAGTGCTCCGTAACACGAAATCTCTGACTGGTATTGTTATAAGCCGGCCTCGGCTTCAAGCAATCGCCATATGAGCCCTCTTGAATATGACGTATTCAAGTGGTGAGAGATGAAGTCTCATGTGCCACCCAATGAATTTTCCCATAATTTTGCCCCTTAGAGGGGCATTTCAGCAAGTTCTAGCATTGCAACCAGTCTACACATATAAAATGTATCATGTTCCTGCTTTCGACAACTTGGAAGAGCGTGCTCGGGGTCACGATTAAAGTGATAATCGGTCGTCGATCGCATAGAAAGACACAGACGATGTGCTAACGTGTTTGGGAAGTATGCTGCCTCAGTCCTCACGGCTATATTAATGTCAGCTTACTCATGATGTGCCATAGCATTAGTACTCACAAGAGTCGAGACTCTGATTGCACCGTAGTGCCTACCTAGGTACCTTCAACGAGCCGGAGCGGCCAAAGCATATCCAGTGCCCATTATTCTGAAGATATATTGATGCTAAAAATTTCCATATGGTAGCCCCTACGGAGCGTCATCCATGAGATGCATTTGAGCAGCGAGACTCGGAAGACGTGAGGTAGTGGAGACGTGGTGGCAGCGATTAAGCTGTGTTGAAGCTTCTAGAAAAGCCATTGGCCTTCCTACATGGAATTTTATGATAGAAAGGACTGAACATAGTATGTCTCAACGATAATTCTTCATTGCGAGAGGTTGTGGTGCGTGTTGTAGCCCTCGACCTCTATCCAGCTGAAGACCTGAGGTTGAGCAAAAGGCTTGGCATGACCAAGTTTCATCCGCCCGAGAGCTCGAGCAACGGCAGCTCATCACAAAACAAGCTGTCCGCGTTGGGAAGCTTCAGGATATCTGGAATAATGTTCATTATGCGTATTGAGATGACAATCAATGATCCACAGTCGTCACAGCTCGAGAGAGAGCTTCCGCACATGAGCCTCGGGAAGGGAATCAGAGCAGTGAAGTGGTAGTTTGCTCTTCAGATTGCTCGTCTAAAGTACATGTTTTACACAATCTGACCGGCCACTAGAGTAGAAAGGAGATAGTAGTCGTCCCTATGCACACACCCATCCCCACAGAATTTTCCACCCTGCGACCCCATTCCAAAGACCCCAGAGTCCGGAATCCGAAGCATGATGCACACATCTATGCGACGTAGAGGAGCAAGAAAGACATCATGAGCGCGAAAAGACCAGTAGCCTCAGCGAAGGCGAAACCCAAGACGGCGTACTGGAAGAGCTGGCCCCTGAGGGAGGGGTTGCGGGCAACACCCTGGATGAGGCCACCGAAAACCGTTCCAATACCGACACCAGCACCGGCAAGACCGATGGTAGCAAGACCGGCACCCTGGATCTTGGCGGCGGCGACCATGGCGGCGGCGGTTGACTCGGCAACGATGCCACGCTTCTGGATCATGTTGCGGGCGGCGTTGGTGCGGAAGGCGCTGCGGGCAGCGACAAGGCTGTTCTGGGTGGGCTGGCGGGCTGCGAGATGAGAGTCAATGGCTGCACGATGGGGCCGATGGAGCTCAATGGCTGCAATTGCGGCAGGCGCGAGACATACCAGCGTTGGAGAAGCCGCGGGCGGCCACGCGGGCGGCGCCGAAAGAACGAGCGATGGCAACCATGGTGATGGTATTGACGGTCGGAGTGGAGATGACTTGGAGATGAATTGAGGGTTCAATGGATGGGAGGTGGTGGGAGGAGGACGGAGGGAGGTGAGTGCAAAAACTCGCAGAAGGGTTGATTAGCTGCCAAGAGGTCAAAGCTCGAGGCATGGATTGGGAATAGCGCCCAATTCCGCCCGAGGGCGGCGTCCCCTCGACCACGCCGCGACAGCAATTGCTCGATGAAGAGCTTGAGATTTGGCTGCAGGGTCGGTTGCTTTAGAACTGCCGTAGTTGTTATCCTGCGAACGGAGCGTCTCGTCGTTGCTGCCGGGTTCGAGGCATTGTACAGATGCGTTCCAGAGGTACTCCAGATGTCCTCTCGGAACGTGCTCCCCATCGACCGAAGTATCCGAGCTTCTGCCCTCTGCATACCTGTCTCACAGTACCCATGCATTACCGAATCCTACACCCTCTCCATATCATAGTCCAGCTTCATTCCCTAGTTTTGACTTCCTTTGGTACATTGACCTTGCTCAATCCGTCCATCTTAGCATCACGAGTACCCTACGATGCACCTCTTCTCGGATTGTCCCACATCTCAAATTTTGGATCTTCATATTATTGATCATTGAACATGAGAAACATGGCCTTTGGTCTTCTGTAACCACATGCAATGGGATGCCTAAGTAACCAAATGATGTCAGCCTCTAGCCCGCTTAAGCATCATCGCAACATGATACTAAAACAACTCTACCCTGCTTTACAGCCTCATACCAAGAGATTTAGACCTTGTGTACAAATACATGCACCTCTACCGCCCTGTAAGAATTGATCCACTGTCTTGATTCTCCACATCACGACATCAATGGGCCAACAACCTTCCACTCCTACACCCGGGACCAAACTCCAGGTCATCGGTGCAGGCCTTGCGCGTACAGGAACATCCTCCTTCAACAAAGCGCTCTCCATCCTTCTCGATAGCCCAGCATACCATGGCGGTACTCAAGCAACTCTCGGCCCTGAGCACGAGATACGCTCTTGGATACACCTTCTCTCCATCTGGCCACCAAAATCACCGTCCGAAAAGGCCACAATCTCGCAGATACTCAGAGAGAGACTCGATGGCTATGCCGCCGTGACCGACTCGCCTTGCAACTCGCTTGTAGAAGAGCTCATGGAATTGTACCCTGATGCGAAAGTAGTGTGCACGATACGGGACCCCGAGGCCTGGGTTAAAAGCATGGATACTGTTTCCAATGCCGCAACTCTCTGGTTTCTGCGATTCGTGCTCTTCCCGCTGCCGACAATGAGGTTCTTCCCAGACTACATTAACGGGCTGCGCCATCAGTGGGTTAGCCTGTACGGAAGGCCTGAGCCTGTGGAGCTGCATCACTGGAACGCACATATGGCGTACCTCAAGCGCGTAGTGCCTCAGGACAAGTTGGTTTTCTTCGATGTTAGTGACGGCTGGGGACCGCTTTGTAAAGCGTTGGGAAAGGAAGTCCCTAATGTAGAGTTTCCACGCATCAATGATAGTAAGGCCATCGATGAACTGGCGAGGGCTATGACCATGAAGGGTTTGCAGCGATGGGCAATCTTGCTGATTGCAATTGGCACTGCAGTGGTAGCATTTTGGTATGCAAACACCTAGTGTCGCTAGAAACTCGAAACAGACACAATGTCCGAAGCACAATCGGCAAGCCGTTCTTTGGTGCTACTCTCCTTGTCAGATTGGGCCCAGGATCGAGCCAGATTCACCTAGGACAACACTGAACATGTCACAATAAAAGTGCATCATTTCCCATTGACTGATTATCCTTAATAAGACTTTTAAGTATGACCATAAGCCATCCCTCCTTTTCCGCTCGTTCCCTGCAATCACCAAGCCACAATAGCCACCCTGCCTTTCGAACATGGTATCAGAGTAAGAAAAATTATGTAAATACATCACCACCAAAGGATTGGTGGGAGGAGAAGTGATATTCAGACATTATCGGTCGTTATGACCTGAAGAGCAGGCGTCGACGCAGAGCTCTAAATGGTGAGGTATTAAGGAGAGTTAGAGTGTGTTTTCAACCCGACCGCAGCGGGAGAACGTGAGCCGCCAGCACGGCGACAGGGCAAGTGAGCAGCAACAGATACGCATGCATGAAACAGTCATCAGAAAGGAAGGAAAACGTTTGCCCGAGAACAGTGGATGTTACTCCACCATCGCGCTGATGGGACTGCCGGCGCGGCTCTCATCGACAAGATCGCTCATCTTCATCTTCTTGTGGCGAGGGCTATCGCCTTCCAATTCCTCCAGCCGTCTCTTCAGATTTGCCTCTCGGTGCTTGATTTCCTCGAGCTCTTGCCTCAATTGAGTCTCTGTTTGCCGCGCCGACTGCTCGCTTTGTTCGAGCTCCGAGACTCGGTTCCGGAACAGGTCGTTGATGAGCTCCATTTCCGACACTCTTGTTTTGAGAGCGGTGTTCTGGGCAGCAAGTGTATCATAGGGCAGCGGAGGCTCGAGAAGTGAGCCGTTGATGGAGGAATTGGCAGGTGAGGGGGCACGAAGACCAAAGCCAGGGAGTGAGGGAGAATGGAAATCGCCATTCAATGCCTGCTCAAACATATGCTGAGGGGCAATGTTGGAGGGGTGATTGAAGTTGGGGGTACCAGTCCGCGAGATGGGCGACTGTGAGCGGTCGGAGAGGCCTGAGGAGATCTTGCCAGAAGCCCTACGGTGTTGGGCCAACCCCAGTTGGCCGTCTGCATCGGGATGGGCGGCAGGGAGACCGCCTGTATCGCTAGGCTGCTGAACGTTAGAACGAAGTCCTTTAGGAGCAATGGGCGTCAGCATACCCTCTTGCGCGCACCCGGGCCGCCCGTCTTGACGCGGTTACGGCTCTTGATAACATCAGTCTTGAGCGAGATGGGTCGCGGACGGCCGTGCAGCTTCAGGAAGAGGCCGCAGGCGTTGCAGAGCACGGCGCCCGACTCATCGCGGCGCCAGAGAGGGGTGGTGCTTGTCGTGCAATTCTGGCAGACAGGCTACACTTATGGTCAGTAGAGGCTCGCGGAGAGATGATGCGGGATGATGGTCGATGGCTATCGATTAGATAAGAGACAAAAATTGGAGGAGCAGGATGCAGAGCGCGCGAGGACGCAGACACGGCCAGAGACAAGAGCCATACGTACCGGCGAGCCGGCCTGTCCACCAGCAGTTGCGGGCGCAGCAGTGGCATAAGTCATGCTGAGGCCATTGGAGGGTTTACTGGAGAGGCGTGTCAGTTGGGGGACGAAAAGTCAAAGGTGCGGCACTTTGCCAAGGCTGCGATAAGGCCCGCCCACCGCGCAACTCGAGTACGGCAGGGCAGAGCCGCCGAGCACGCAGCCGCAGCCTGTCACCCTGTGACCTGCGGTCCATGGACACACGTACCTGGGCGGAGACGGCATCTTCTGCTCGGGCGTCTGTCTACGCGTATTATCATTACTATCATTATTACTGTTGCTGTGGTTGCTGTGGGTGGTCGTGGGACTCGTCGACGCTAGTGAAGCCAGCGTCGACAGGGCTGGCAGTTGGATCGACGCATTGCTGCCGTGCCGTTGCTGCGTGTACGAGCCCACCGTCGAGCTTGACGAGGGCCGCGAGATGTCGTGGCCGATGGACGGCAGCTTGTCGTCTAGGAAAGTCGACGACGGCGTCTTGAAGGCGGGCAGGTCGAAGACCTGCAGGATCGAGGGTCTGCGGAACGAATCGCTGGCCTGAGGCCGGGGAAGAATTGCGGAAGCCAGTGCGGAAGCCGTGATGGATTCTGGGATCGAGAAACGCGTTGCGCTCCTCGTGGCCGTGGAATTGAGACTGGTGGGATGCTTTGATATTGGACGCGGATACTTCGTGTGCCACAGCTGAAAACGACAAAAAAATGTAAACGAGCGTAAGTGTGTGGTGGTGGTATTAGAGAGCGATGGCTAAAGAGTGACAAGACGCAACAAAGGCAGTAGCAAAAGAGAGTGTCTGTGGAGAAGAACGAGCACAAGCTGAGAAATGAGCAGCAAGGTACACGATACATTCTCTGCGCCCTGGTGGATAAGGGGTCATAGCCCAGTGGTCCATCCGTATCGATGCTAGGGGTGCTATCGATATCCACACATCTTAATTTGAACTAATTTAATGACCTGCATGACCTCAGAATCACTCTTCGAGCAGCCCTTTGCTCTCCTTTTGAGCAACATGTCTTTTATGCTGGGCGTACAATCCTCACTGGCACCTCGACGCCGTCTCTCCATACGTTACCGTGGACGTGTTTCAACGTGAACACAGACGAGGCCACGGGCACAACTAACCGTTTCTCTTGACGCCATGCCCTCTTCATGCAGGGCTCATGACGAACACCTCTTTTTGAAACCAAACAACGCCTTGCCCGTGGGGCGCGTTGACCTGAGGTTGACGGCGCTTATTCGACGTTGCTCTATTGCCCCTGAGGCTCACACCCGCGCTAGCCCCGCAGCGGCTGGTGGCATATCCCATGCTGATTCCCGGACCAACCATAAGCATTCAGTCTGCAATCTGTGCGCGTCGCGAAAATAGAGAGTGCAATCTGGAAGACGCACCCGTAGCGCGAACTGCCATGTACGCGCCGTTCTGGGGAACTATGGGTGCCCCGGGCCTTGTGTTTCAAGAGGCTGAAAGTATCCGCAGGCGATGATCGTTGATGGTGGTGTACGCTTGTAGCGCGACTCTCGAGTACGCGGGGTTGGTGCAAGACGACTGTTCACTGTTGAGCCAGCCGCATCCGCCAGTAACAATCACATTGATGTACAGTACTCTAAACCAGGCACGCGACTGCCCGACTATCTACCGAAAGAGAACCATCCCTTCTTCGCTTGTGGTCTCTCTGCCTGCTTTTCTTCCACAGGAGCCTTTTCTGGTTCTGGTGCCTGCACTGCTGGTGCCCGTCCCGGATATTCAACATAGTTCCATGCAACGTCCAAGAATAGAGGCTTGACAGGCACAGGTTTGAGTTTAGGGGGCCAGCTTACCAGGTTCTTGAGGTCGACTGAGCCAGATGATGGGTATTCATTCAGCCTCTCAACAACAGGTGCTGCTTTTGTTGACCCGGCCTTGGATGTTGTCTCTTGGCTTGCCGACAGCTGCGAGAGCGCTACCACGCCCCGGTAATGCGAGTTGAGGTTTTCCAGATTGTCCTTCAGCGTCTTTGCTTGCGTTTCAGATACTCCCAGCTTCGGAGACGCTGAAGATGGTAAAGAAGAACGCGGGGCGGCTGAGGCTTGCGTCGCGAATGACAATGCACGATTGCAAAGTGCAAGCGCTTGCTTGGGTGCGGACAAGAATGCATACGAATGCGACAAGTTCAAGCACTTCAAAGCCTGGAAGTATGCACGCTGACCATCCAACTCGGTCATGAAGTTTGTATCACGTACGGCACCCCTGAGGTCTTTGATCGAGTCGATGCTCTGCAGGATTGCGTCGTAGAGAGCAATGCGTTCCCTCAATCTCGCCAGCTTACGACCGGTGGGCTCCTCTCGCTCCACCCACTCCTTGCCATCCTTACGTGGCCGTCGTGGTTTCTGCGGAGGATTCGGTGGGAAAGTAAGGCCATCATCGATGCCGATGAGTACCCTATTACGGCCAACTCGCCAGGAGATCAGGTCGTAGTTGACTGCGAGGTTTGTCACCCGAAGATCTTGCATACGAGCATCGCCTTCATCGACGCCCTCTTTTTCCAATTCTTCGATTGCCCTTCGCGTAGCGTCAACAGCATCCTGGCTTGCAATGAGAATATCATCATATGCATTTGCTCGGTCTTTGGAAGAAGATATCGACTTTGTAGACTCATCCAATGTGGTGGATGCCATATCAACGGAAGCCAAAGCCTGGCTAATGGCAGCATCTACTACATTGGCCGTCCTCTCCCGCCAGGTGATTTGGGTGTCTGAAAATGTCAGAAGATGGTCATACTTGAAGGGCATTCACTCACGTGAGGAGGCGGCCTCCTCATCACTCAGCGCATCCGGGTCGAGCTTCTGAAGTGCTTGGACGAGTTGTTGGTCGTCCTTGGGGAAGAACTTCTTCGCAACAGCAGGTACGCCGACCGTGCGTGGGATGCGGCTCTGATACGCTGCATAGCGTATGCTCGGATCGGTGGTCCCGGCGAGGATGTCCTTGAAGAGGTCCTTCTTTGTGGATTTGAGCAGGGTACTGTAGATGACTCTGGCAGCGGAGAAGTTGGCCAAGCATGGAGTCCAGCGCTGTGGAGTCGCATTGCTAGGCTTGATGCCTTCGGCCTGCTTCTCAAACTCCTCAGCACCCGCCAAAGCGAAGGCATATGCTCGTGCTTCGAGCACGTCGACTTCTGTGCCCTTGCTGCTGGCCGTGTCCGCAACAAGCTCGACCAGCAGCCGGGCATTCTGGGCGGCCTTGTGTAGCCGGGACACAATGTGCTGGCGGGTGGAGCCGGTGATGTTCTTGCCGGCGTTGTCTTCGGAGTGGGAGGCTTTCATAGCCATAGCGTGGGCCCACGCCCGTTCAGACGTCAGCAGCACGAGGTGGAGAGCCCTGGCGACATTAGCATGGCGGCAATTGCTGTGCAGAGGCCGCATACTCGATGTTGTCCCCAATCTCGGCGGCCGTCACAGGCGTCTTTGGCGCGAATTTGGCATTTTTGGGTGTCGCGCGGCCCAGTTTCTTGCGCACAATGCGCAGGCGCCGCGACAGCTGGGCGCGGTAGGCGCTGTAGTCGCCGAGCAGAAAGGCCGACTCGCGGAAGTCTGCGACAAACTTTGTGATGTCCATGGCTGCTGTCGTGCGTGTCCAAGGCCACTCTGGGCGACAGGAGGGGCATGGTGGGCGAGCTGTGAGCCGCGCCAAGCCCCGCGCTCAGGTGATCTCGCGCCGTCGGAAACTTTTCGAGATGGCACAGGCGAGACGTCTTCGTCCCAAATCGCAGTCGCAGTCGCAGTCCCATCCATTGCCTGCTCCGTCCCCGCTGCCGCGCCTCGTTTGCTGCTCCTCGCCCACCGGCCCTCTTCTCCAGGCCCGCGTCTCCGCCAGCGGCGTCTGCACCTTCTGCGGCCATCTGCCCGGCCACCGCCTGCTTGCCCGCCGTTGGAGGCATGCTCGATTCTTGTCAGTGGGAGCTCCGCCTTGCAACCACGGCATCACCACCGCAAGCATCTCTGACCGCACCAGCTCGCCGCATCCTCGACGACCCTCGGTAATCCCTGCTGGCATCATCTGAGCGCCCAATTGCCCAGGTGATGCTCGAGCGTGCTTCGACATGCCTCGAATCCGGCGGACGCCAGCTCCTTCGCGCTCCCAAGCAATGCTTGCCCAGTCGACGCAGCCTGAACCACAGTTTTTGGCATTCCGCCGCCGGCGACCTCGGTGTGCCCCTCGCCCGCGCTGCTGCGGCCATATTCGACCCTGCTCGCCGTGGTGACGTTGACGACGGGTCGGTGCGGGCAGAGTTGCCACGCCCACGACGTCTTGGGCCGCCGTTGCTGGACTTCTTGTATCCACACAAGACGCTTGCTCTCCTCAAGCAACTCTCTGGAGCTGCTCCCGATGTCTCGCCTCGCCGACGACGGCAGCTACACGCTGGGGCCATCCGTTGCTTCACCAGCGTCCATGCGCAACCTCGGCACGACGAACCAAACGTGGATGCAGCGGCTGCAGCGCAGGCAAAACGCGAGGCAGACGTGTTGCTAGAACGCTTGCCAGCCGCCGAGGCGCTGGATGAGGTGCTCCGCATTGGCGAGCCGGGAAAGCAAGAAGTTGCCTGGCAGCTTTATACTGCCATACCAGCAGATGCTCTCCATGACAGCGCCCATGTCCTTCGGGTCAATCTGCTTGAATATCTTAGCAGAGATGTTGAAAACATCGTGCCGGGCCGAGTACTCCAGCTGTTCAGCGAAGTCCCCGTTGAACACCGACAGGCCTCGTCGTTTCGCGCGGCTGTTGTCGCCTACCTTGATCTCAGAATGGTCGGCCCAGCCATTAAACTTCTCGAAGACGCCCCCTTCACAGGATACTCTGACATGTTACGCGCTGGCACAGACCTCCTGTTACAGCGAACCGTCCTGGATGAGCAGTGGGATCTCAGTCTTCGCGTATTCAGGGTTTTCCTACGCCACGTACCTACTTTACATGGCAATCCAAGTCCTCTGGATATACGGTACGGAAACACCCTGCCTGGTCTATGGAAAGAGACTTCACAACTTCCGGGACTACTGGGGAATCTTCAGTCCTTCTTCAATCATGTTCGCGAATATCAACATGAGCTCACGTCGTCCGAGGAAAGGAAGACCACCTTGTCGTGCTTTTCAATGACGTTCATACCCCTCGTGATGAACATTGTCCTTGATTATCCCTCACCTAATGAAGCATACATTCGACGCTGGTTCCATCAGCTTTTCCAGGACCTCCAAAAGCTGAATCTTCCCACATCAGCATGTTATGAGCACGCGATCAAATGCATGCTAAAGCTCCCGCGTTATCAGCAATATACTGAGAAGCCTTGGCTCAACTTGTATTACAGCTACAAAGCTCGGTACCTGGATGATTTCAATTCAGCTGTTGACGCAAGACCGTCCCAGCAAGTGGTCAGACGCTTGATTTCCGAGTGTTGTCATCACGATGATACAAGACTTGTGCACGAGCTGTTGCAGGACTTGCGTTCGTTCTTTGTTCAAGCCTTCACTCCTGGTCTTCTCCGGCTATTGATCCAAACATTTGCCAACCGTGGCGATCATGTCTCCGTACACAAGTATTTTGAACAATTACAGAACTTAGATAAAGAGCAAATAGACTTGGGCACCGTCTCCTCGCTCCTCGTCGTCTATGCTCGGCGCGCAGACGTCGAGGCAACCAGGATGCAGTTTCACCGGATCCGCAACGAGTTTATGCTGGTTCCAGATACAGCTTGCTGGAATATCCTTCTCCTTGCGCATGTTCGTGCTGATGACATCGACGGAGCTCTCGAATGCTTCAACACGAGCATTGAAAACGGTATAGCACCGGACATGTACACTTTTGGACCTTTACTCGACTTCTGCGCCAGCCGTGGTGACGTTGATACTTTCGAAGCGCTGTTCGCACGTGCTAAGGAATTCGGCCTTCCGATCGACTCAGATGTGCGTGCAAGGTCCGGCTATGTGCAGTTGTTCTTAAACACTGGTGATGTCAAAAACGCAGAAGCAATTGCCCAGGAGATGCTGAAGAATTGGAAGGCTGGCGCGCTTCGAGGACACCCGCTTACCCATACTTGGAACCTTCTTATCCAACACCATGCTCTAAATGGGGATATCGCAAAAAGCAGGGCGTTGTACAGAGAGATGATGGAAAATAAGATTCCTCCAGATTCTTGGACGTATGGTAGTCTAATGCGCGCTCTGGTCGAGATCAAGCAGACAAATACTGCCTTCAAACTCTTGAACAGTCGGATATTGCAACAACAGTTCCGGGCTCACGCACTGCATTACGCCATCGCCATAACGGGTTTTATGAAAGAAGGACAGTTTGATTTGGCGTCGAGAGCGTTCGAAGCGATGCAGGATCGAGATGTGCGTTACACCGAAAGTTCCCGCCAGGCCTCGATGCTCATTGTGGGTACTCGGGATCTCGCCCGATTAAAGATGCGCAAAGCCAAACATCCGAATTATCGCTTGCTGAACGTCGAGAAGATTTTGGATGATGTATTGATCCCGCCAGGTGCAACACAGGACATAGCTCACCGTGAACCCCGCCATCTGAAGAATATGGATCTGCGAAGTCTTGGCACTGTTCCTCAAGCGTACTATGGACTTCTGATTTCTCTTTATTCGAAGCGAGGAGCATATGCAATATGCAAGAAACTCTTCAAACAAGCAGAGAAATGCGCACCTAGCACAGACAATTTCAACACGTCGCTTACCCTCCTGGGTGCAATCATGGAGGCCCATCTCCAGGCCGAGAAGTACGAGGAAATAGCCGAGTGCTGGGACTTGGCCCGTACTACAGCGGACAGACTAACCAACACAATTTATCAAGCCACGCATCCCCGCCCTGCGATGGTCGAATTTGATTCTCTACTTGATCCTTCTGTTCTTAAACGCTCTGAACAAGCGCCTGTGTCCTCTCATCGACGCCACATACTTTTCCAAGCCTCGCGGATCTACATTCGCAGTCTCCTACGACAACCAGGACAAGAGGTTTTACAGACAGCCCAACGCACGATTCGTGACCTCCTCGTCAGTGGCTTCGCTGTTGATAACTTCACATGGAACGAGTTTATCCAAGAACTCGCCCTGCGCGGCAATGTCGTTGATGCTTTCGCAATTTGCGAAGAGTATCTCATGCCCCAGTTCCCAGGATGGTATAGCTCGAGCCCAAATTATATTCGCAATGATATTCAGGGCTACAAGTGGATGGACATCCGACCATTTGAACTCAAGAAGCAACGCAATCTACCCCGCTATAAGACGCTCGTGATCCTCGCAAAGAGTTTTAGCAAGATAAAGCAAGATGAGAGCTTTGGTATTGGGTATGACCGCAGTGCAGGAGCATGGGATAGAGAAATGTTAGAACAAGGAAGCCCTATGACTGTTCGAGCCATCGAAAGTATGCCTGCCACGGATGATACGCTACAGCGTGCGTATTTCGATGAGCCATAGGCGGGTGAAGAAACACAATGTTGGGCTTTCCGATGTCATTCCATGTTGAGTACATGAGCTAGTAAAACTGTATATCACATGTGACTGTAAATCTTTTACAGTCTTGTACAATATGAGTAGAGGTGTACATATATTACATAGAGACAGGCTAGAAAGTAAGATCGTTTGTTTCGGCTGTTTCATGTCTTCTGACAGCTTCGAGTAAACGGCATTTGAATCAGAAAAACATACTCAAAGTTCTACTCCTACTGTAGCCACTATCTGGGCGATGTCAAATTGACAACCTCGAGATATCTATCCCGAGCGTTTCTTTCATCCAGGTAAGGTATCGATGGCCTCGATGGATAATACAGCCGACATGGGGAGGACAATGAGGCCTCGAGTGGGGATTCGGGGATGGGGTTTCACTGTTTGGTTTACAAAATGATCTATTTGTCCACGTCTTCCTCACGTCAGAGCTGGCTTTGGATACTTTCCAGGTACATCATCGACAAATGATGTAACTAATGCAGCTGCATATTCCTTACCAGCCCACCACAGAGCGGCCATGCTATCTCAGAATCCAAGGATACACTCGAAAAAAACATGACCGCGCTCAGAATGTTGATCCTAGACTCCACGAGGCTCCTTTCTGAATCAAAAACACCTCTAGAAAACACGCCTAAGCACTTCATCCCTGATCCAGGCATCCACATTCCTCATCAACTCCTCTATGTCCTTAATTGCATTGTCCCCTGCAGGATCCGTACGCTTCAGAAAGCCAATTGCCAACTCCGCGAATAAAACCTCCACGTCTTTTTCGGTATCTTCACGGAGTAACTTTTCCATTCGACCGCCATCCTCTATCCATCGAGCGAGCAAGTCGCCATCCACATGTTTCTCTCTTGGTGCTGAAGGTCCCTTTTCCAGGTATCTGGGATCCACGGCTCTTGCGGATATTCTGGTGTCTTGGGCGCCCTCAGCACCATTCATGAGAACATCGAAAATATCTCCGCTGCGAGGTTTCACGACGGCATGTTGGTGCGCAGGATCTCGGGCGGTTCTCGCTTGTATGATATTTTGAACGAGACGGAGAAGATGGCGAGCCGGTTGGGAGAGAATGGAAAAAGTGTACATCGTTCCATCAGAGCAAGCGCCAATAATGTCATCAACTAGAACTCCAGATTCGCCGCTAGAACGGTCTGTATGACGCCAAGGAGGGCGGATATCCCCACGTTCTAGGCGAACAACTGTGCGTGGCAGAGAGGCTTCGAACAGAGGCTCAGACGCATTCTTGTATGTCCTATCGGGAAGATGCAATAGACCGGAAACCGAAGCACTTTTCTTATCGGTGATCAGTATGATTCGGTCTTGGCCATCGTCTGTATCAGCTTTTGGTGCATCAAGCACCAAATGATGAGTGCATGAGCGCTCACGGGTGTCAGTGAAGACTTGCTCGAAAAAGATTTTTTCCTCCCCAGATGCAGACGAAGGTGTTTGGACAACCTCATAGCAGAGATGGGAGTGTTGCAATGTTGAAACGTAAACGAAAGGAGGCTTGACTGATATGTAGATTCCCACTGACGGCAAGTCTATCACGCCACGTTTGTACCACCTGATGGACATTAGCATGACGAATGAAGAAACCTTGCGGCCACGTACCGGCCAGCTTTAGAGTCGAAATAGTCTAACGACAAGGTCTTTCCAATGACGCTGATGGTTGACTCGTTATCCCACATCGCTATGCAATAAACAGGAGACTCGTAAGTAGATTCCTTCTGAAGCTGCAATTTCGAACCGCTCTTTCCGGTGTTGAATATGAGCCTTCTTCCGATCTCTTTCCCATGCTCCGTAGGTGAACCAGTTCCTACAATGATGAAACAGTACTTCTTGCCGTTGTGTTCCGTAAAGGGCCATTCGACAATGGAGTAAACCCGTTCAGCATGCTTTAATTCGTACTGGGCTACAATAGTTCGGTCGTCCATTTCATCTTCGTCCTCAGGTTTCATGTATGGCTCATCAAGGGGCTTGTCATCATGCACATTCAGCAATTTTATGGTTGAGTGTAGCACTCTGTAGCCGTTCGGTGGCGCCTGCTTCTCTTTGGCTTCCATCGTAGATATGGCCAGACGGCGCAGCGATCGCATGTAGACCACGTTTGTGGGTTTGGCACCACATCTAAGTTTGCGCGGTACGGCCCTAGCATCGGTGTGCCACGGTGACGAAGCATCTTGACTCGACCATTTGACATCAGAGTCAAGCTGTGAGAAAAGCAGCTGATCCCCCACAACTGCAAACAAGAATCCACCCAGATTTCGTCCCAGGATGTCAAGCTCTCGTAAGCAGGGCAGTTGATGCATAGCCGTAACGGACGACTGAAGAAAGCCAGGGTTGTAATTGTTGGTAAACCAGATTGACTCGATTTCGAGGTTTGAGGCTTCGCCATCTCTCCCACAGCTTATTCTGCAGAGATCCGATCCGCATGATGCTATTGCGAGGGAACAATCAGTTTGACTGTGCATGATTCGCGCTGAAGTACCACCCATCTTGGTCACCTGCCAAGATTTGTAGATTTGAGGTGTCGCCCGCCGATCGGTGCAGGAATCATTTCTTCGAGTAATGGTAAGCCCATTGTCAGATTTTCGTAGATTAGCTGCAAGAAGATGTCCTGTCCGCGTTGCACAAACGAGGACCTGTGCCTGCAAGGACGACAACACCACGGCGCTCTCACATAACATGTGGATACCAGTCATCTGGAAGTCTGCCAAAGACTCTTCCAAGACCAGACTTGGAGCGCCCAACTCATTTATTTTGAGTAGCATGACTTGTGAGTCAAATGTGCTTACAAATACATGTGGAGCACCACCGATGTCCAGAAGCTCAAGACATGTTGGATCGCAAGGCAGCTGATATCGAAGATTCGTAGCTTGACCGAGCGACCCAGCTTGCGATACATGTATAATTTCCAGATATATGATTCCAGACTCTCGGAAGGCAATTGCGACGAATGGAAAGCCAGCTCTGGAAGCGGCTAGCAGAAGTGGTCCAGGGAAAGATACAGAATCAACTTTGCGGAGACTAGGCCGCCGTAGCACTCGAAGTTCTTCCTGATTGATCTGGATTGCAAAGTCCTCGGACCAAGAACATGCCGAAATGGTCTCATGATCTCGCATGATGTCGTCTCCAACGGTCTCTTCCCCAGTGGGTATTTGAATCTTGTCCCACACTCCTTCCTCCCATGCACCTGAGAACTCTCCACGGCTCTCGGGCTGGGTGCGAGTGACACGTATCACAATCGTTTCCAGTGGCAGAGTGATGACAAATGTTGCGTGATGCTCCCTTACTCTCTTGCCTTTACTGTCCACCATGTGACTACCATAGTCAACCACCCAGAGGCCGCTACAGCCGTTCATGCCAGTAAAGGAATCGTCGACGTCCGCATGCAAGCCATATCTCAACTCGGATACTTCCCCATGAGGACTGACCCCATTTGCCACGAAAATGGCAGAACGCTGACGCTCATAAGGTGTTCGTATTCCTGGGAGGTGGGTGACTGACAAGCCTGTTATAGGAGCCCAATTTGGGATCGATTCGACAAAGCTAAATCGGTTCGTGCTTGGATATTGTGACGCGTAGGAATACTCCGAGGGCCATGCTCCGACCTTGCAAAGTAGCGTGTCGTTCCCGGCTCCCCCTGCTATTAACACATCAGGGTAGAGCTGTGAGAATTCGGAATTATCAACACTAAGGCAAGCGAAAGCAGTGTCGATTTTTGATGGCCATTCTCCAGCTTCGTTGATATCCACTGATCCGGCAGGGCCGCGCTCTGCATACATAATACGTCCATCTTCCCGAGCAATATAAAATGCTTCCTTCGCAAAATCTGGATTTCGAGGCGCTTTGTCCCATCCTACCCACCGCGGACTATATTTACTATCTCCTGGGTGGATCGGGGGAATGATGCGGGAGTCTAACGAGGCCTTGCTGTGTTTTGGAACTCCAGAAAGAACGTCTTTGTACACCGAGATATGATTGTCACAGACCAGAATAAAGTCGGAACTGCGACTGAGGGGAATAAGTAAAGAAGGGTTATGATCCTCTGAGAAAGTCAGCTCGAAAACTTCTAAACCACGAAGCATTTCCACGGACCAACATCGACCAGGACTCGCTCCGTGCGTGCAGTCGCCGTGCTAAGGTCTTGTCTGCAGTCCCAGTCAAAGCACGTCATTTTGGTTTTGCCATGGTGTGCGATGATGAACAAGAGGACGACATGATAGTCATCCTGCGAATTTCCTGATGACAAGAAGTCCATATGCATGATCCGGCCTTCGATTGAGATGATGCGCTCATCTTCGATGGGTGTTGTCTCACTTCCTGTGCGTATCTCCTCGCGCCAATTCTCCATTGACTTCGTCTTGTACAGAATAAAGCGGCCCTCACGCGCCGCAGTGGCTATCGCTCGACGCTTAGGATCTATGGCAAGGAAGGTTCCTAATCGGTCAAAGCGGGAGCTTCCTGCAGGAAGTCTGATTTTCTTTTGGCAGAAAGAAACTGCTCCGTTCTCCCAACCGCGAGCCCACAGAAACAAAAGCGTTCTCGATGTAAGCGTGAGCACAATTACTTCTGGCGGTAAAGTGTATGCCTCATGACCAGTCCACGACCTCCGATCCCTTTGTAAGGCAGTCTTCTTTGGCAAGGGACTTGCTACATGCTTCGTAAAGGGGATCTCACGTGGGTCTCCGAAGACTTTGGCAGCCAGGATGCGGCATTTGAAGTCAGACCGTACGGCGACGTGACGGAGGTGGCCATAGTCGCGAACCTCTTTGAGCTGCACCGAGTCTTCACCAACGAGGACAATGTCAGTTAGGTCTTTGTGACGTATGTTTGCAGGTAAAATGAAATTGCTCATAGGACTGGGCAGAATAGTTCTTGACAGCAGGCCTAGCTGGGGCGCAGGAGTCGAGTGTTTGATGACGGTCTCCCGCATTTCAGTGTCCATCTGCTGAGGTCTTTCCATGATTTGGTAAACATCGAACGGCCTTGAAACCCATTCATTGTCGACCAGGACGAGGCTCTGAGCCTGGATATCCATGTTGCAGAGGCTTGAGACTTGAATCCTAAAGGCAGACTAGAGCAGGTGGCGCAGGCAGAAGGGTGCTTGAACACCGTGAGCCAAGAGGAGCGGCTAGATCAGCGCAGGTGCGCACACGATGCAGTAACTAGGGCTATGCCAACGTTAGGAGTAAGAAGAGGCGCACCAGAGCGAAGAGAGCGAAGGAAGGCAACATGGTGGTGCCTGGACGAGCAGGCAGGCTTGTCAGACGGAGTCGGGTGAGGAGGGAAATTGAAAACTACCGGGAGGGGCTACTTGATGCAAAGAGAACGACTTGCACAGCAGCAGGGAGGAGGGCTGGATTGGATGGGGGTTAGGTGACTGGGACGAGGAGGGCGAATGAAGCGATGAGCGGCGGGGATGCCCTGACTTGAGCGTCTGCAAGAGGGTGCTGTAGCGTCTTCGGACGCTGTGCTAAGCACCGGGGTGGTAGAAGGCCCCAAGAGGCAGCAAACGTGAAAGGATACGACGACGATGGTGGTTGGTGCGTGGGCGGGCGGCGGGCAACCGAGATCGTGCAGCAAGGAAGCACGATCTTAGTGCGCTGGAGCGGAACCTTGGGCGAGAGAGGGTGGGCGAGCAAGTGTGGCTTCGACGGACACGGCTGCTGGTGCTGGCCGTTGGCCTGTGAGGGGAGAGGTGGGTGGGATGCAGTGGAAGCCTGCAGGCTTGGCAGGCTGCTGGAGCAGATTGGCAACTCCAGTCGACCATGACGCCGTGGTCGTTGCAGTGCCACCAGATGGCTGCGAGGACTCGAGGCCTGTTTGCTTGATCTCGGGACCCATGTGCATGTGCCTTGGTGTGCAGGTGCATGCGCGAGGCGAGCAGAGGGAGATGGATGCATCGCACGTGACTGGAGGACGACATGGCGTCGTCTGGTCTGGGCAGGGACATGGTGTCGACCTGGCACTCGGGATTCTGATAATTCACCTGCAGCCATGAGACCGCGCGCATCCTCTTCCACCCCCAGCCCGCACCGCGACGGCAACGGAAGCGGCAGCGGCAGGCAGGCAGCGCAAAGCCACGTCACCAGCTCGACACCCACCCAGGTAGCTAGCGACCTGGTCCTCGCGGGCCTGCAGTGTCGCGGGCGAGTGCGAGTGCGAGTGCACTGCGCGCAGAAGATGCCCGCGCTGCCATGGCCACACCCACACCCACACGCACGCCCACACGCACCCCCTCCCGCACGCCCTCGTCGTCGTCCTCGTCGAGCCGCCCGCCTGCGCTCTCGCCCGCCGACGGCGCCAAGGAGGCGCTGATCCGCGCGGCGTGTCGCGATGGCGAGGTGACGGCCCTGGCCAGCCTCGCAACAGCCCCAGCGGGCCTACTCACCGACGAGCTGCGTCGCCTCGCCTGTACGTGCCCGCGCCGCGACGCTGCTGTCGAGTACTAAACCGCTGACGCCCCCCTCGCAGGGCCGCTCTTGCTGGCGTCGTCCGACTCGCGCCCGCCCGCCCTGCCCCCGTGGGCGACGCTCCCCGCGCACCGCGACGAGCACCAGGTCGGCCTCGACGTGCACCGCGCCTTTGTCTACTACCCCCGCCACGACTCGGACAAGCAGCTCCAGCGCCGCAAGGACCAGCTCTCCAATGTCATCCTCGACGTCCTGCGCCGGCACCCCGCGCTGTGCTACTTCCAGGGCTACCACGACATTGTCCAGGTCTTCCTGCTCGTCCTCGGGCCCCAGCATGCCCCCGCCGCCGTGGCGCGTCTGAGCCTCCTGCGCATCCGCGACTTCATGCTCTCCTCGCTCGATCCCGCCATCGCCCAGCTCGAGCTCCTGCGGCCCATCCTCCGCGCCGCCGACCCGCTCCTCTACAGCCATCTGCCCCAGAGCCAGCCCTCGTTCGCCCTGGCCGGCACCATCACCATGTTTGCCCACAACATCCAGAACTATGCCGACATCACGCGCCTGTTTGACTTCTTCCTGGCCGGCCATGCCGCTGCCCCCATCTATCTCTTCGCCGCCGTTGTGCTCTCCCGCAGGGACGAGCTCCTCGACATCGACAAGGAGGACCAGGATATTCTCTATGTCATGCTGGGCAGACTGCCAGAGCCGTTCCACGTCGAGTTCCACATTGCTCGCACCATCGAACTGTTTGAGAGGCTTCCGCCAGCCTCGCTCCGCAGCTGGGAATGGTGGAGAATTTCCTCTTCCAGCGTGCTCAAAGCGTCCGCCACCAACGAAGCATTGCGCCATCTCACGCTCGAGGATGGCGAGACATTATTCGCCAAGCAGGAACAGGAACTTCGGCGACAGCATGTCTGGAGAGATGCTGTCAAGAAGATCAAGCGTGCAAATAGGCAAATATGGTACTACCGCCGCTACGGCTATGTTGGTCTCGCTGTTCTCGTTGGAGCATACGCGGTTTGGCTGGGGAGAAATGGAGGCTTCAGCAGTCCGCGACTGTCGCTCTTTGGCCTACTCGGTAACGCTTTGGCTAAACTCACTGGTCGTCCCCACTGAAAGGGAGCGTAATGGTAACAAAAATCCAAGGGAAAAGGCGATATGGCAAAGTGCAAGATGTTGTGTTATGACATCATGGACCAGGGCAACGATGAAGATGATTGCACAAGATCAATTCGCAAAGAACAGTTACAGAGCAATAATTAATCATGTTCACTTCCATCGTGAAAATTTTCAAGTCGTTTCATTCATCACATGTTTGCAAATCACTAGAGCCAAATGTATCGATCAAAAAGATATGAATCTAATGTCCATCTCACTCTTCCAGGAGTTCTACTCTAATGACCAAATCCAAACTACCGGATCTAGACTTTTGACTCCATCATATACCTGGACCCATGTTTTCAGGAGACCACATCGTTCCATCCTAGTCTACTTGTCCTCGTGGCCTTCGTCGACGGGAGGCTCCTTTTCGATGGGAGAGTCCTCATCTGTGGTCAGGTCTGGTTCCGGAGGCACTCCGTAGTTAGGTTTGTATTGGCACCGCTGGCAGGCGACACACTCCACATTGTTAGCGATGGCCTCAATCATTGCACAGGAAGATCACTGACGTTGTATTCGCACATATGGCGCTGGCATTTCGCTGGTGTACTATACTTTGTTGACTTAGTCAGTGAACTGTCTTCCAATAGTATTTCTAAATTCCTGGTACTCACCGTCTTGCAGAATGCGTATCCACCAATCTCGCACATGACGAATGTATGCTCCTCACATTCTTCGTTGAAGCTCGGAGGCAACTCATAGATGCAGCCCTTTTTGTTTATCATTGGGTTGAATCGACAGTTACCTTTAAAAGCACATTGTTCATGCAAGGCCCACTGTCCGTTTGAGTCGCATTCAAAGGCGTGCCAGCCCTCCTTGTCGCAGGCTCGTGCACCAGTCTCGCAGACTGGATCTAGTGCACCCCGAGAGGACAGAGTTGTAGGTTCCGTATGAGACTCGGTTCGTTTGGGGACCACCTTCAGCGTCGATGGAAGAGGAACGCACTGAGCGTATCCTGCTGTCTCTGAACATTTTTCAAGCGGTCCACAGTCGTTCGTTGGGGACCAGACGTTACGGGAGTTGCATTCTTCGATTTGGCCTTCGGTCTTGCAGCGCTGTTCACCGAAGATAGGGCAGTATGCCGGATCGGGTCGAGCAGTCGGTTGAAGAGTGCCCTGAGGGAGACATTCACCGCCGTGGCGCTTGTAGATAGTGCAGATTTCGTAGTCTGAACATTGCTGGACAATCTTGAATTCGCCACGATAGTTGCATTCTTCGAGGGCATTCAGGTGGCAGCGCTGGATACCTTCGCGGCAAAGTCCATCGGGTGGAACAATGCTGGCTGACAGAGCTCCCAGCAAGGTTGCTACCAGGCAGAGGAGGATCGCAAATGGTCGCATAGTGCAAGGTATGAAGACTTCAAGCCTTGTACTCTGGATGTCTTCTGTAGTGTTGACTTGTCAGGCAAGGGAATTTGTGGGAGAAAGAATCGCGGTAAAGGAAAAATTGCTGAGTATAAGAACCCAGCACCTGATCTACGCTTTTGTGAAAGGTTTTGTCTGCACGTGGGTTCAAGTGGCTCGAGGGTCAACAGGCAGAAGAGTGGAGATCAATAGTTACACATGCTCCTAGATTCAAGTGGCTCGAGAGCCAACAGGCAAGTAGTGGAGATAGATAGTTACACGTGTTTCTTCTTCAGTTACAATGCATTGTCCTGTGCCCATGATGAGACCGATCGATTACACGCGTTATTTGTGCCAGATGATGGACGCAGAACCCATTCCTTTCACTCCACATCAACGTGTAGTTTTTTCCACTCCTTTACTGAATAGTTCACTGTAGTTGACCGTATCTTTGAGTTTATTGGAGGAATAGATTTGAATTAGAACGAAGAGAGTTGGTCTTATGTGACGTCCCTAGTCGAAGCCATTCCTTTCTATTCGTAAAGCTTTGTAGTACTACGCGTGTCAACGAGCAGAACTTCCGAATGCTCATGATCAAGTTCAATTGGACATTTTCGACTCGTTGGATTCATCCATTGTGTCAAGTACTCAATTAAAATATACTCTCAACCCCGATCCTTCCCTGGTTTGCTCTCTTCAATTGGACTTTTTATAACATACATGAATATCTTCCTGTTTGGAAACGCAGATCTCTCGTGGCGTCCAACGTTCGCAGTAGATATTATATTAAGCAATGTTTTCACTATATGCCTCAACAGTTTGGTTGACATGTGAAGTTCCAGAAGCTACAAGCTAAGTTGACGTAATCATGATCCTGTAGGGTTGGAGTCGTTGTTGGATCCATATCCAGCATCCTCTTTAGGTTCTGCCAACAAGTCTGCATTGTATACTCGCTTGAAATCTTCCTGGTTCCAGCTTTGTTGCCTGGCAAGTGCTCCCAAACTGAGCCCCCTAGACCGGGTCTTCTTAAGTGCTTCTCCTTGACCGGTTCCGACCCCAAGACCATAATTCAATGGCACCACGCCTTGGCCGGGGGGCGGGAAGGACACTGTCGATGTCGTTGGTGAGGCCACTGTTTCTCCACCCGTCATGTTATTGGGAGTGTCTGTCTCAGCCGACATGTTTGAGGAGACGGACTCTTGTCGTGCTTTCTTCAATGCCATCTCATAGTTCGTCGAGCTTGTCCGTGGGATGCCTGGACGTCGATATGCCTTTTGCGCCTCTGTAAAACTCTCGTCGCCGGTACTATAGCCACTACCTCTACTAGTACCAAAATATGGAACCAGTTTAGGATCAGGAGCTGCTGAATCGGTTTGAGCAGCGCTGTTGTGCGTCAAAGCTGCCTCGGCCTCTGAACGGGTATTTGGTGTTAAGCCAGACGGGGTCAAAGGCGTAAAGTTACCGTCAGACGGTGGGAGTAGTGTAGACTGGTTATCAGCCATATTGGGCTCTGGTTGACAGGTTGGCAAAGAAGACTATAGAGAGTATATCAGCGATCCCGCACTCGAAGGCCTGATTACTAACAAGACGTATCTTTGCAGAAAGCAAGTGTAGCCTTGTGCAAAATGAGAACGCCAGAGGGGAGCAAAGTGGCACTTTTCAGGAAATATCGCGAGAAACTAAACCTACTAGGAAGCTTGGTGTTTGACTGAAGGAGGCAGTGTCCTGTAGTCGAGCATGTTAGCGCCAATCAAGCGTAGTTGAGCGAGAAACGTTGCCTTCCAAGGTTCTTGCGATTCGGCCTAGATTGATCAGACTACTCTCTCGGGCTTGGAAGAGAATGTTATTGGATTTGAGGAGAGTACGTCGGATTCTCAAATACGTTGGGGGATGATGGCATATCTTGGCGTGACGTCGGTTTCCCAGGGTCCAGGCTTGCCGGGCAGCAACAAGGGCTTGCATTATATACACACTGCTTCTTTAGGCACCTATTGATGTGGCCCTATCGACGATTGCCTCGATTTGGACGGACAGCAAGGATCCTGCACATCGCTGGCCAGTCTAACGGCGTAAATGGACGACGCAACTTGTGCCTTGCGTACCTACGTAAATGGGGTCCACCGTCCATGGCTTGTCCTGTCACGGGACCTAAGATATTGACTGAATATATCACTAGAAAGATGGTCCCGTGGGAGCATAGCAGCAACTGACACCTCTGACACTCAAATTCACCAGGCCTTAAGCTAAGGTGCCTCAACGAAGCTAGAGTTTTGAATGGGCTATAATTGATCTTGGAAAGGTTATTGTGATGTAATGTAGCTATTATGTTGCAGAGTTAAACTGTCACCACAAAACCTGGCGCTTTGGTTCTTCTCTTTTGCGAAAGTACCTAGGGATGTATTGTGTACAGGCAACTAATAAAGCACAGTAGAATCTAGGGGGATGCAAGTACCTGTTATAACTGTTAGGGCAACTTAACAGGATATTTGACTTTTATAACAGCACATTATTTCTAGTGGTGAAGATACTAGACTACATAAGTAAGAATACTTCTAAACTTACTAAGAGGTTCTAAGATCTATATAAGACTTAAACTTTAGCCCTAAGTAAAGAATTACTCTTAAAGATTTTGATAGGTTATTTATCTATAAAAGTCCTCCACTAGGTTCGTTGATATATATAAACTACCTAAGTATTGTTCCTGCACCGCACAATTTAACGACTTTTTTGCAGTGCAATTCTATTATGAAGATTCTTTCTTAATGTAGACACGCACTGCCACACGAAGGCAACAGTCTTACATTTGAGGCTGTGTTCACAGATCATCTACAGAACAAGAACATACTCAAGCTATATGACTACTGGTCTAAGCATCGTGCGGCTTTATATTTCCCTTTTAACTTACAACGCCTTTTACTATTTTCACTAAGAAACACACCAACTCAATATGCGATCTAACGAAGACGGGAAGAACAAATGGGTACCTCTAACAGAGGGCATAGTCCGCTACTACAACGACGTTCTCGATGCCGAAGAAACGCTTATCAAACACAACGACTTCTGTAAGGCATGCTATACCGTCAGCCGTGACATTGGTGTGCTCGCGACGACTCTGACCGGAGAGCACAAAGGCAAGCTTCAAATTTTTCATTGACAATTTGCTCTCGCAGACCTAGTCGACGGTGCAGAAGCTGGATGTCATTTTTGCGGCTTGTTCACGCTACGCTATTTCATCCCCGGCGCGGCCTTCACATTTGTGGTGGAGCCGGTGGAATACAATGAGCAGAGCGGGAGTTTCTGCCTGGTGCGATTTTCCGCACTTCGTGCATCGGACTTGGACCGTGAGGCTTTCGCAAAAATGGTGATGATGATTGATATTGACTTAGAATTTTTTTGCGGTCAAAGGTATTCAGTACGACGTCTTTAAATATCTGAATCATTGACAATAGTCAGGAAGTATTGCGACTGAGCGCATCAAGAGGCCACCCTTTGGCACGCAACCCGCCTCGGAAGAAGGCGTGGATCAAGCTGGACAATGGATCAATGAGTGCTTGACCGAGCATGACGAGTGCCCTGGGCCAAACGAGCCAGCCCTACCAAGGCGTGTAATCGAAATCCTCGATGATGATAATCTTGTACTGCGAGAGAACCTAGACGGTACAGCAGAGGGCCGCTATACAGCATTGAGCTATTGCTGGGGAGGTGTTCAAGACTTTGCAACAACGACCAAAACACTCGAGTATAACCTCCAGGGCTTTAAGGTTAGTGAACTGGGAACATCGCTTCAAGATGCAGTGTTCCTCACGCGCAAGCTTGGTTTGCAGTATATCTGGATTGATGCAATGTGTATCATCCAGGACTCCATAGAAGACAAAGAAAGCGAGATTCCTAAGATGGGGCCATACTTCAACAACTCGCACGTCACGATCTGCGAGGCGACTTCAGAGGGAAGCACCAATAGCTTTCTCAAAACAAGACTGGCCTGTGAATATCATCCAGACTCCACCCTCCCGTTCGATGTATTGTCAATGCCCTACATCAGTCAAGATGGGCAATATGGAAAATTACTGTTCCGTCAACCGTTCCCGTATGTGCTTGCTGAGGAACCCATCGAGGGACGAGCATGGCCATTTCAAGAACGAGTCCTCAGCCCCCGAGTACTGAACTACGGACAGTGGCTTGTGTGGCAATGTCAACACCACCAGCGCACTTGGGGCGGCGTCGATCATTTCAGCTACGACAAGCGAACATTTAATTTCCGTCCAGTGCAAGCACTTCTCAGAAAGAAGAAGAAGAAAAAGAAAAAGAAGAAGAAAAAAAAGAAGAAGAAGAAGCAAAGTAAAGAGAGCAACATGGACACGCTAGAGACTCCGCCAGGCGACATCTACGCATATTGGCATCAAGCAGTACACGCCTACAGTGTTCGATTAAAGACACTGCAAAGCGATAAGTTACCTGCAATAGCTGCCCTGGCGTCCGTGTTCGCAGAGGCTTCGGGGGATGAGTACATCGCAGGGCTCTGGCGAGGGAATCTCCTCCGCGAACTGCTGTGGTCCACTTGGCCTGATATATATATCCAAAAGCCAGATGAGTATCGCGCACCGACATGGTCCTGGGCCTCCTGCGATAACAACATCACATACAAGCACCTCCCTCCTGGAGACGCAAGGCCTGTCGCAAAGGTAATAGGCTGCAGAACAACTACGTACAACACTCAGTCATCATCCCCAATGGAACCCTTCGCCATTCGGACGCGTCACTAGCGGAACACTCGAACTCGAAGGCATCGTCCTACCGACACCTGGAGAATTTGTGAAGCAGCTCCTCAACAAGGAGAATAGGATGACCCCGATGGATCCATACCAGGGGATGTGGACACCAGATTACTGGGACACCGTGGTTCAACGGTGCAGGAGCAAGGACAGTGTAAGCAACCAAGACTGGGAGCCTCCAACCAGTTGCGCCATCATGCCGCTGTTCACGAGTGTGAGCAAAAAGGGTGAGGGACAAGAGACCGCAGGGTTAGTGCTGGCTAAGAATGAAGATGGAACGTATGTGCGCATTGGAATGTTCAAGTCTATTTTAGCTCGAATAATTAATAAAATGCTAGAGAATTGTTTAGAGAAAGTAGTAATTATAAAAAAAAAATCTAGTTTATATAGAATATATTTAATATTAAAGCTAGATTAAGCTAGTAAATAGGTAGAGGTAGAGTAGATATTAGTGTCTTA